>NDGN011443871.1:0-12975 GCA_002564285.1 Tympanoctomys barrerae
CCATTGTTTTTATATTGTTTCTTTAAAATAACTGATGTCAAAAATAAATATGCAAAAATAAAATAAAATAAGTTAAAAAAAAAAAAGGGAGAGACTTCCTAGTATCTTAACCAGACAAGTTGATAAAATACTAGAGGATATTGAGGTCCAATTGTTCGAGAGGATTAATGAGTCACCATGGTATAAAAAACTCAGGTTGTTAAGCCAGGCGTGGTTGTGCATGCCTGTAATCGCAGTGCACAGAAGGCTGGCTGGGGCAAGAGGATCGTTGTGAATTTGAGACTAGCCTGGGCTATGAAGTGAGCTAAAGGCCAGCCTGAACTGCTTGAGACCCTGTCTCAAAAAGACAGAGAAAAAAAAAATCCAGGTTGTTGAATCTACCAAAGTTGACAACAGGCAACAGTACTTACTTTTGTTCCATATATATATGTTTCAGGAGACTATGTTATGTGCACTTTTGTTGATGTATATGAATGAAAGCTGAATTGTTTATGTCATGTTGGAATGGCCATTATGACGGGATGATTTTTTTGTTTTCACTACCCGGTTCAAAGAGATCACTTCTGAATGTGTCTACATACTTGGTCATCCACAAAGAAATGGTGGCTAACTGAAAAATGTCATCCAAACTTAAGATATTTTGGCAGGATGTGATTAAAAGTATCAGTCACATTAAATCACGCATCCTTAACTCATGTGTTCATGAAGCTTGTGGAGATGTAGAAGCAGAGTACATTTGCTTTCTCTTACACATGGAAATGAAACACTTTCTAAAAAGATATCACTAGATAGGTATTTTGAGTGACCAGCATTATGATTATATATATATATATATATATATACATATATATACATATATGTATATATATATATATATTCACATTTCATTGACACAGAGTGGATCTCACAAAACTTGCTTACTGTGTGACTTGTTCAACCTTCTAAATGAACTCAGTCTGGCAATTCAGGGGAGAATGACAACTATGTTCCAAGTCAGCAAATAAAGGGGGTGCATTTCAGCTGAACTGCAATTATGGGAGTGATGAGTGACACTAGGATTTTTTATTTGTATCAAACAGCAGAGAAATTTAAAGAAATTTTGCCAGGGCCTTTTTTTTTTTCCTCCCAGCTGTGGCATGATCACCTATCTTGGCTTTTAAGAGAGTTTGAGCATGACATCCCAAACAAACAAGGAAGTACCTCAAACTAGGAAGAAGAGGATTCATGACTCATTTGTGAATAAGCCAGGGGAACTGACTTTGTCCACACCAAGAAAAGATTAACTGCTTAAGCCTGGAAATGACAGTGGCCTTAAAGTTACATTTCAGAAACTTAAAATCTCCTCACATTATAAATTAAAGACAAAGCAGAATACCCTGAGATTGCCACAAAGGCACTGAAAAGCCTGCCTCCATTTCCGGTGTCATATCTTTGTGAAGCAGGGTTTCCTGCAGGGACAGCAACCAAAATGATTTACAGAGCAGATTGGAAATAAACAGCACACCTTAGGTGTCACTGTCTATCTCATCCCTAGACAGGACTATCCAGTTGCAGGAAAACAAGCTCAGGGTTCCCAACGCCTCAGCATTGTGATGAGCTGTATAGTTATTTTGTTATATATTACTATGTAATAATAGAAATAAAGTGCACAATAAATGTAATGTGCTTGAGTCATCTCAAAACCATCCTCTCCTTTACCATCTGTGGATAATCATCTTCCATGAAACCAGGCTCTACTTCCAAAAAGGATGAGGACTGTTGAGTTAATCTTCAGAAAAGTGGTAACACAATGCCTGGTATAGATTAGATTTTCAACAAACGTTAGCTACTTTTCTTATTAGAGTATATCTCATTGCCAGACATACCTATAATCCCAGGACACTGACGGCTAAGGCAGGAGGATCATCACGTTGGAGTCTAGCCTGGATGATACTATAAGACCCTATCTCAAAAGAAAAAAAAAATCTCATTAAGCTGATTCAAGGTCATGGGTTTAAAAAAGGACCACTTTGCTAAAAGCAGTCTAAAGACTTTTCAGATCAAATGCACTTTTATTGGGCCATGTTTGCTAACGAAGGGACACAGGTAGGACAATGATTGTAACTTGGCTTTTGTAAATCATTACAAAGGTATAGGACACCATTTGCAGTTGAAATGACATCATCTCACCTCAATGGCACAGCAAATGATGGTTTAGGAAGGCTAATGGTTGGGTCAGTGGGCCGTCTTTAGGAACCTGTGTTGGCAATAATTGGTGATAATGTTCACTGTGAAATTCACTAACCGTGTTGCCAAAGTTGTTCCACTGTTCCGACACAGAGCTCATTAGAAGAAGGAGGTGGCAAAAAGATGATTAAGCAGCAAAACTCTTTTCAGAAGGAAGCAAAAATGTGTCCAAAGTATATAGACAAGGAGAATATTAGAGTCAGCCAGAAGAGACCCAAGGAGCTACAACTGTTTAAATACAATTGCCACTTTATAGTCACAATGGGCCAGATTTTATCCTGCTACAGCTCTGCAGGAATTCTTTGGAAAATTTCCTAACTCTAGAATTACTTGGTGAGAGTGAATTGAGGCCCTATGAAAATGATACTTGGTGACTTTATACCACTGTTTCTAACCACCTAAGCGACACAGAATTGCTTCTCGTCCAGTCCCACACTGGCAGAGCCACGGACCAGGTAAAGATGAACATTCAACAAATCCCATTATAAACAAATTAGACTTTCCTTTCAGTTTGACAGTTTTTGTGAAAAGAAAAAAAACCTCCAAAGACTTGTGTATTTGTCCAACTACGTAAGTGTACATATTCATTTCTACAGAATATGTGTAGTATGCAAAGTTGGCCCAGCCATGGGATTTTTCTGAAGTCTTGGACATGCTGTACGAATCACTTAAATAATTAGTGGAAAAGCCTAGCATGTCTGCATACCTGGAGAATCAGATTGCTTCTGCGGTCACCTCTTTCCTTGTCATGACACTGAATACCATGAAAGTTCATCCTGTTCCCTCCCATTTGTCCCTCTCGTACCTATACCATAATTATATTCTTATGTTCCAGTCCTCTGATATTCTGAAGTGTTCCTGTTGAACTTAAGCTGCCCCCCAATCTAGAGAGCCATGACTCCCATTTTTATGTGTAGCTGTCATCTATGGCAGACATTGAACTGCTCTGTAATCCTGAACATGAAAGCCACTTCTCAGGGATTCCCTCCTCTACTCCTCCACTAGTGTGTACAACTGCAAAGAAGTTTCTCTTTGGGAACCAGAACTTCCCGGAATCTTTGTACAGAAGGACTTCTGGAGATGAGTCTTGAAGCATGACTGGCGTACGTCATCCATGCCAGTCATCTATGGCAGGCTTCTCTCTCCATCCTGCCCTTCTTTTTTAACCTCTCACTGATACGGTGATGTAACGTGAAGGTGGATAAATCAGAATATTTATCCTGGGGAATGTAGGAGGTAGAAGTGTGGTGATCAGGATGTTAGGAAGCATCAAGTAGGGGTGTATTTGTCAGCCTGGGGGAGAGAGTGGGAGGCCCCCCCAAAGGGTGTTTAAATGAAGTCATAAGATAGAAATAGGACCCTATTTCTGGAGGTGGGTAGGCAGAATGGACACAAAGAAGGAAACTTGGCCTAGGAGAACACCGTAAGCAAAGGCAAGGAGGTAAGGAAAAGGATGGTGTGTTTTGAGTGCTTGGAGAGGGCACTGCAGGGCCACTGAGACCCCAGAATGGTAGCTGAAGAGGTCACATTGTGAGAACCAGCATGTTTAGAGACTCATCTCCCAAAGTCCTTCTGTACAAAGACTCTGAGGAGACCTGGTCCCCAGAGAGAACCTGCTTTGCAGTTGTGGGTGTGTAAATACACACCGGTGGAGGAGTGAAGAGGGACTCCCCGAGGAGTGGCTTTCGTGCTCAGGCTCACAGAGCAATCAATGTCGGTGAAGTCGCAGCGCACCACCCACAGCAAGGCTTTGGTTTCCATATAGATTAGCCTCACAATCAAATCGCCCATTTTGCTCTATGCGGTTGTTATTACTGCTATGGTTTGGTTGTTAAATGTCCTCCTAAAAGTTCATGCGTTGGCAGCTTAGGGTGTTGAGGTGTGTGGGCTTTTAAGAAGTGGAAGACATGGATTAAAACAAGGCTGAGATCCCATCTCATCCCAGGAAGAAAGGTTGCCATCAAGAAATCAAATAGTCACAAATGCTGGTGAAGCTTTGTGGAGAAATGAATCTTTATTTATTTGTTTTTTTTTTTTTTTGAGACAGTCTCACTCTATAGTTCAGGCTGGCCTTAATCTTGCTATGCAGCTCAGGCTGGCCTCAAGCTTGTGGCAATTCTCTTGTCTCAGTCTTTTGAGTGCTGGGATTATAGGCACGAGCCACTATTTCCTGTGAAGGAAATCTTTCTGATATATATATATATATCAGGTGGGAATAGTAAACACAATCACTTTGTAAATCAATATGGAGATTCTTCAAACAACTAGAAATTTCATTCAACTGAGATGTTCCCTTTCTATGTATTTTCCCAAAACATGTAAAGACATCATATTATAGTGATGCATGCATAACCATGTGTGTAGAGGCACAGTTCACAATAACTAAACCTTGGAAGTAGCCCACATGTCTGTCCATCAACAGATAAAAGGATAAAGAAAATGTGGTATTTACACAGTGGAGTACTACTCTGCCATAAAGAAGGATAAACTTGAGTCATGTGTAGGAAAATGGATGCACCTTGAGACCACAGTGTTAAGTAAAATAAATCAGATACACAGGTCTAAATATCATATGATCTCTCTTACACAAGAAACTCAAAATATAAATAAAGAGCACAGTAAGAGACAGATCATAGGAAGTAGGGAGGTAGACCTTTCTCTAATGGCAAGTGCATCAAGGGATAGAAAGAGGAGAGGGGAAAGAGATGAAGGAGAATGAAGACACGTGTACATGTAAAGTCCGGGTGCCAACTCCCCACAAGGAATACCACTCATCATTATGCACTGCAAACATATACTAATAAAACAATTAGAAAAATAAGATTATTAAATAACCAAAAGGAAAAAGAAATGGGGTCTCCTGGGTAGTCCTTAGGTCACCAAAGGGTGCCCTCAGAATGGGTTAATATCTTCCTAGGTGGAAGCACGGTGCTTCCCCGCCATGGGCTCCATATGGAACTTGGACCTTCCACATCTCTAAGCCAAACAGGCCTTCCTGTGCTTTAAGGTCATCCTGTGTCAGGAATTTCGTTAGAGGGATGATGAGCTGACTAACGTGATGGCTTACTTTAATATCTACAACACTGTCAGATGCTTGGGCACAAAGGTAAGGAGAAGCAAGGACCATCCTGCCTGGCCAAGAAGTGCTTTCAAGAAAACTTAAATTTTTGTTCTTGTCTCTCATTTTGCAAAACCCATACATGCGTGCATACAAGATGGCTAAGGCAATTGTTCTAAGAATTTTCATCAGTTTTTTGAAAGTAGCAGTTAATGGGTAGAATTCACACCTTGACTAACTCTGTATGCTGATATCTGTGAACTAAGCAACTACACTGAGAACAGCAATATATAACACTAAAACCATGCTTGAAATACCTGTCATCTTGGTCTTCTCAATGTGTACCATTTCTAATGTCATATTAATTATTAGTATACTCTCTTTAAAGTAAATTTTTTAAAATGTTTTTTTGAAAGGAACATTGATACACCCTGTGTCTGCTCACCCAATGCTGCTTCTCAATTCTCTCTAACCAGGGCTGGTCACCATGGCACCTCAGAATCCCTCCCCGCAAGGCTACAACCACCTTCATGCAGCCCAGGGCTGGTTCTCGGGGTTCACCTTCTGCCTTTCCACAGCGCTGTCTTGTTTGGCCACTCTTCTGCCCTACAGTACTGGGGGCCCCTGCAGGACTGTACGCCCTTCCTGGGCCTCTCGCTTACCATCCTCTCACGTGCACCCCCTCTTCTGCAGTCTTCTGTCAAACCTTAACTCCCTAGCTGGTCCCAATAATTAGTTAAAAATAACTTTTATATGCAGATAAGTCCCCGATGGTAGCTGGAATCCTAACTTCTTTTCTGAGTCCACATTTAAAATGTTAACTTCCTGCTCAACCTTGCCATTTGAATGTCTCTGAGCCATCTCCAGCGTGCTGTGTTCAGCCCACGATGTTTTATTCCCCTCACCCGCCATCTCTGCCATGTGTCCCTGATTGCATTAAGTAGCAGCTGGTGATTATGTGAAAAAATAGGAATTGTCCTCAATTCTTTCCTTTCCCTTGGCATCCACTTCGTCAGCAAATTCTACCAGTTCCTCTGACCTTCCTGGTTTTCAGTATTCTCATGAATAAAAGGCAAATGCATGTTGAATATCCATTACCTGAGATACTTAGGGCCAGAAGTGTTTCAGATTTGAGATTTTTGGAGGAAGGGAATGGAATGCTATCACATACATAAAGATGTCTTGGAGCTGGGGCCCAAGTCTAAACACACAATTCATCTGTGTTTCGTATACACTTTAGACAAATAGCCCGAAGGCAGCTGTGCCACAGTGCACCTGCATCCCTACTGCTGCATGTCACATGAAGTCAGGGGGAGAATTTTCTCCATGTGGTATCAGGTCAAACCCTAAAAGTTTCAGATTTTGTAGTATTTGGATTAGTGAATTAGGGGAGTATAATAGTTAATTGTGGTATCAGCTTGAATGGATGAAGAATGCCTAGTTGTTATGCTTTGAGACTAGTTGTCCCCCCAAAGCCTCATGCAGTCATGGGGCTGGGACTTCTAGAGTTTGAGATTAACTCATGATCCACTGGGATTATGGGTCTGAGTACTGCTGGGATTATGGGTGTGAGTGCCACACTCAGCCTGAGGTGGATAGCCTGAATGTAACATAAGAGAAACAAAGAGATAGATTTCCCTCTGTTTTCTCTGGAGCCATTGTTGCTGCTACTCCTCCCTTGGCTCCTCTTGCTCTTTGCCACCTCTATGAGAGGTTGCCCTCTGCCATGTGACACTGTGCATTGGAACTAGCTAAGTATGGACTGAAACCTCCAATAATTGTGAGCTAAATAAACCTTTCTTTCCTTCCTTCTGGGTGTTGAGCATTTTGTTGCAGCAATGAGAAAAGAGTAGCTGAGACACTAGTGGATTAGTGCAGCATAGCTCTGTGTCTGTCTAGAGGATTGACTTGGAAGCCTCAAAATGAAGATGGAAGACTCACTTGGGAGTACATACATGGCACCGACCAACCAACGGTCATGCGATCTGGGTGGAATAAAAAGGGAAAGAAGGAAGTCAAGCTTCTGAATCTCCAGAGGAGCTCCATCTTCACCACCACCGTTAGATGATTGTCTCCAGTTCCTTCAGGCTTCCGGTGCAGATTCTACAACCTTCCACTGCAGACCTTGAGCTTTCCTGCATGGACTCACTGCACGCTCTGTAGTGAATCCTTCTGCTAGGATTGGATCTTCCAGCTCTTTAGCAGGTCCTGTTCCATTCTTCCGTCCCTGACTCTGCAGGTGGCACTGTAAACCTATTTTGTGAATATATATATATATTTTTTATGCTAAATCTGTTGCCCTAAATTACCCTAAGTGATATAGGAAACTCAGCCAGGATTGAGATTTATTTTACAGATTGGTTGTGAAGTTGATTGAAATGAAGCAGGGGAGAGAGAGATCTGTTGAGAACACAGCCAGTCTTCGGAAGTTTCCTATCTCTTTCTAGTAACCACAAATAGTCCTCCTGCCAGCTCTATCAATGTCCACCTCCAAGTGGCTCTTGAGGCTTTCTGTGGTCTGGTTTCACCTTATCTGTGCACACTTCAGGTCCAATAATTACATTGCCACAGTGAGGTACACTTCACAGAGCTTGTTGACATGTTTATTTCTCATAATATCCATGTGACATTGATATTCGCATTACTCTTTTACAGGTAGATTGAGGATATGCAAATTGCCAAAAATCATAAACCAATTTGTAGAGGAGCTGAAAGTAAAACAAAGAGCTTTTGATAAGAGACGTCTTGTGTTTCCTACACTGCCGTGCCACTTCTTTGACACAGGATTGTATTGTCTTCTGGCCAAGACTCTTCTCATTTTGTCTGAAACCCCCTCCATGCCCCTCCTCTCTGGAAGGCCCTCTCCCACTCCCCTCTCTTCCTTCAGACTTCTTTGGCTGATCACTGCAGTGTACAACAGTCTTTCATACTAAAGTTCGTGGGTTCATCAATTTAGTGACTTGTTATCTCCCTCGCTCATCCTTTCATTCTAAAAACACCTCATAGGGGCAGCTGTGAGCAATTTACCTCGCTAGGGATAGAATATAGAGATGAAGAGGTACAGACCTGAAGACTGTGGTGCTCACAGGCTCGAGGTGCAGTGTTAGCAGAGTAATATGTCCGGCTCAGGGGGTGAAAATTGGTTATTGGCAGTCAAAAATTAGTACAGTGGTTTGAAGCCCTCCAAAGGTCAAACTCTTATTCCTTTGTGTGTCATCTCAGTTGTTGAGTTGTCTTGAATGTCACACCAGCAGTATTGCCATGGAGTTTGTGGAAAATTCACAAGATGTGTGCAAGACTGTGCCCTAAGATCAGTACTACAAAACTACAGTCCACAGATGGCTGTAGTTGGCACAGTATTTCTTTCACTTGATCTTATGATTCTTAGGTTCTCTTGCAGGCCGGGGCCTGCATGTGCCTGTATTGGCTGTCACATTGTGAATATTGTTTGTGCTTGATCTTCAGTGTCTCTGTCTTTGAGAATGAAACAAAAAGTTTTGCATTAGCTAAATGCATACACTTACATTGTCACCCTAACAATTATTTTAACCTTGTATTAAATGAAAAGTGCTCTTTAGATGTACATATAATGTTATGTATTGTATATGTCAGACAGATAGCACTATGTGTGGGCAGCACACAGACAGACATGCGGTATATCAGTGGCATTGATACCTCATTAATTCTTCATCCTGACTGTGCACACCCACAGGCTGACCATTGTCCCCTAAGTGTAAGTCACTCATGTGCTGCTCATAGTCATGCAGCACAGATCCATTACCTAAGCTTTGAACAGTAGAGCAACTTGGTCCTGCTGGGGCCTGGCTGCCAGATCTCTGTGCCACGGCTTTGGGAGACGGTGCTTTTGGTTTCTGATTGGAATGATTTCCTTGCCTGTTTCTGGCCACTCCTCAAGAAGCCCCCACGTGCTTCCTTCCATCCTTCCTACTCATGTTCCCCTCTCCTAGGAAGCTCTTTCTGCCAGGTCGGGCTCCCCTCTCATTTGGCTCAGTGCTCAGCTCAGGCTTCGTGTCCTCACATGCCTGCCCTGTTGGCCCCTGGCACTCTTGACCTCTTACTGTTTATGTGTTTGCTTTAACTGAAGGCAGTCACTACCACTGACATTGCGTTGTGCAGCTTTTTAGCTATGGTGTTTATTTTGGATCCCCTCACCAGACTGCAAACTTCCTAGGACAAGGTCTTTTGTTTATCTCCCACGCCTCCAAACCGCAGGCCCATTGTTGGGTGAGTGTGTGAATGAACGCAGGTCATGATGCAGTCCCTGTTGGATCCTTGCCTCTCATGGTGCACAGCTTGAAATCTTTTTTCTTATTATAAGCAACTTCTGAGAGCAGAAGCAAAGCACCTACAGAAAACAAACCTCCCATTCTCTCTGGTTTTTCTCTCTTGAGAATCCCCTCCTGTCTTCGTCCTCCTCCTCTTCTCCCTGGCTGTGTCTTGCCTTTTGCACTTACACCTAACAGGTGTGGTCCAGGGTGCCTCTCTTAAGGCTCTTCTTCTCCTGCTCTGATGCACTCAGCACAGGTCTGTCCTGACAAGTTCCCAGACACGTGGACTTTCTCCAGTTGCAAAGGGAGAGACACCCATCACTTGGCCATATACCGCTGGGATGACCAGCAGCCTGCCACCTGGTCCGTCTATCTGGTGCTGCTGCCAGGTGTGAGCTACAGTGAGCTCGCTGGCCTTACCCAAGTGTGTTGACAGCCTCATCCAGGAAGGTCATACAAAACATTTCTCCTGGAATATATAGCTCTAATCAATTTCAGACCTTGCCTGAGAGGTCTTCAAAGCTTCCCAGGAACCAATCTGAATAGATATTCCCATGAGAGTCTAGCTCAGGACACCAGAACACTGTGAAATTAAACTGTCTGATGAGTGCAGACGTTGCTATGCATACATTTCTGGGGCCATGAAAACGTACAACGTAATTTCTATTGTAGTATGGGGGTTGTGTTTATCTATCATGTGAAATGGCAGAAAAGGAAACGCATATTGATTCTTGAAAATGTATGCTTTTTATGGTCTCTAAAGAAATGAAAGAAATCAGAGACTCCATTTGCTATTGCCATATGGAATATAGTGTGAGAAAAATTTACCAGTCTGGAAACCTGCTGGTTCTGGTCTTAAATCTTACCTACAAATCATGTTTTTCTTCTTACACATGGAAACTGCTGAACGTTTAAATGGAAACTGACTTTCTTGTTCATTGAGATGTAGTTCAACATAGATGACCTTTTCATTGGATTGCATTGCATTGCGTTGTTAGATCCTCCTAGCCATGAAATGTTTTTTCTTCATCATCTGTATCTCTTTGGGAAAGGAGGAGGGATGTCTTGCCAACAGCATGGGTTACCTAGCATGCTAGTTAAAGTGTGCACTTGGCAATGGGCAGACCTGGTGGGAATCATGTGTTCTTTACTAGCCTGTAACTTCGGGCAAGTTATTAAGGGAGGTGGGGTGGAGGAGTGAGTAAGAACGTGGGCATCTTGGTCTGTCTGACAAGCTTATGTTTAAATCTTGGCTCTGGTTATTTATTCTGTGATCTTGGACAATTGACTTAACTCTCTGAACTTCAGTTTTGTCTTCTGTAAACTAATATTTACTTTTTTGGTATTTTTTAGGGAAGGGTCCACAGAGTGTTCAGGGTCTCACTACTAGATCAGACTCTTAGTGATCTGCCTGTTTACAGCCTCCCAAAAGCTGGGATTACAGGCACACGCCACCATGCCCACTCTTAATTGCAGTCTCAGTGTGCCCCAGGGGCAGGGCTGGCATGGCAGGTTTGGGGATCGAACTCCCAGCCCGTGCCCCTGCTTGCAGGTGCTTTAATCCACTGAATTACTTGGCCGGCCCTATAAACTAATATTTGCTGAATGAAGAATAAGTGAAATAATATGTGTAAAGCTCTTAGCAGTTTGGGAACATAATAAGGGTGTGATAAATGTAGCTATTGTTATCATTATCACCAGCATCATCAGTAATATTAATATTTACAATATTAGTAACATCAGGAAACTCATTAACAATAGGCTTTTTGTTTAAAAAATAAAGCACCTGTCACACTATTCTTTTTTTTTTTAAATGTATTTTTTGGTTGTTCTAGGTTCTCACTATGCAGCTCAGGCTCATGGTGACCCTCCTGCTTTCAGCCTGTCCACCATTGGGATTACAGGTGTGCGCTATTATTCCCTGGACTCTGGCTGGCTCAGCCCGCTGGGGGTGGGGCTGGTACGGCATGTGGTACTGGGGATCGAACCGTGGTCCCTGCGCTTGCCTAAGCTTGCCTAAGGTCCGCGGAGCTATCTCACCAGCCCCTGCCACCCTATTCTTAAGCAAATATATTTTTTTCTACTCTGCTTAAAATGTAGTTTTGGGAGCAGATGAATCAGGAAATTAGCTAAATGATGGGGCAAGGTGATGGTGGATCAGCTGAACTCCAACTTTCCCTCGTGCAGTGGCCCTCATCGTTTGGTTGTTTCCATTAATATCGGCCCCTGGATGCCTCACCCAAAGGTTTCTACATCAATGATTTGGAGTACATCCTGGGAGAGGAGACCTTAGTGTCTGTACCACCAAGGCTGGGAACTGCTGGCTTACACGTACTTCAAGTGACTTCAGATCCTCAGTGACAGCGGCCAAGCCACACTTCTACGCCATTGCCTGGATGGAGGAAATCTCCCGGGAGCTTAGTTCCCAGGCTCCAGAATCACCAGGAACATGTTTCCCAGCGTTTTGCCTTATGTGCCCCACCCTAGTCCGAGTGTTGAGACACTGATTTTACCTGGAACTCTAAACAACTACTAAATAATTACACACTGTTTTTGGAGGCTGAGGATTTTTGACATATATTTGATTTTTTTTTTTCAGGTCACATAACAAAATTTAATACCGGCTGCAAATTTGGAAACTTCTGTGTGAACGAAATTTCTGTTAATCATTAAAAATGTTTTGTTCATCTGGGGAGATAGCTTGGTGTTCTAAGCACTTGCCTGACAAGCTCAAGGACCCAAGTTTGATCCCCTGTACTTCATGCTGTGCTGGCCCCAGAACCCCAGGTGCATCCTGCCCGCCCCAAAGCCGAAGCTGGGCATGGTGTTGCATGCCTGTAATCCCAGCACTGGGGAGGCTCAGACAAGAGGATCACTACAAGTCTGAGCTGTGAAGCGAGACCCTGTACCAAGTAAATAAATAAATAAATAAATAAATAAATAAAATGTTTTATTTCTGGACCCCAAAATTATGTGTTGTTGCAAGACAGAAGAAACAACCCCCGGGTAGCGTCTACCTTGCTGGGTCAGGGAGGAAGCACAGCAGCCAGTGACCCTGCACTGAGCAGTTGAAGCAGTGGCACAGATGTGGAGTCCTGAGAGGACATGGTGACACCAGGAAGGCAGAAGGACCTGAGAAACGGAAGGGACCTTGGAGCGGTGCTGGTGAGCCAGCTGGTGCCCTGCAGCCATGAGCCTGGCGGAGGAGAATCGCGGGGGAAGACACAAGCACCCTGTCTCTTGGGTGAGAAGCTTGCTTCCATCCTCTGTGACGACTAAGGAGGAAGTTGGACGCTCATCTGCTTTCCTGACTGCCAACTCTGTGCTTAGCTCAGTCTCCTTTGGCCTCAGTTTTCAGTTCATAAAATGGATCAGTATTAATCATAGTAATAACACAGAGCA
>NDGN011443873.1:0-10414 GCA_002564285.1 Tympanoctomys barrerae
TTTATACACAAAGCTTGTTGTCCACAGCACTCCAAGGCGCAAGCGACACCCCCAACTCACACCCCACCCTGGCCAGCTTCCTGCTCACCGGAATGCTAGTGGTGCCTCCTCCTTGGACAAAACACTCTGCATTACAGTAACTTTTAAAGAAAATACTTTATTACATCGTGAAAAAAGGTATCAATCAACTAGATTCATACTTGTTTGAAAAAAAACTGAAAATTTATTAGACAGTATGTGGACATCCTGCTCCACACAGGAATGGGACATGCTAAGTATGCTCTAAGTATTGCACAGTCTGGAGAAAAACAACAAAAAAACCCAACAAAAAAGGGAAAAAGGAGGGGAGGGAATCACATGATATTGGGAACCATCTCACATTATGAATAATCTACCAAGAAACACTTAAAAAAAAAGAAAACCCTTTGTTTCTACAGTAGCTTTGAATTTAGAGTTCTTGGAATGACTGTATTCCATTGACATCTCAGTAACAGGAAGCTTGGTTTTAGCAATCCCTTGTGCAAATATTGATAAAAAATATATATAAAATAATGCAATTCAACTCTTGCCAAAACCCCGACACTCACGACGCGTTTTGGAGAAGGGGTTACGCTGCGAGTTTCGCCTGAAGCTCCATCTCTGCGGCCCGTTTGAGAGCGACATCCACGAGAAGCTGAAATCCGCTAAAATCCTGGTTGAGGTCCGGAGGTGTGGGTGGAGGGGTATTGAAGAGACCGCTCTGCGCGTTGGCGCTGGGCCCCGACTTACACGCGTCCTCTGGGCACCCGAGAGACGTCTCTGTGAAGCTGCTGGCCGCGATCTGCTCGCTGTCTACATTTGGTCCCACGCCAACCGGCTGGCAGAGGGAGAAAGACACATCTTTCAGGGCAGTCACCGTGGTGTGGCAGATCACAGAGGGACGAGACAGCACCGGCCCCGGGGACAGTGGCCGGCCCGGGTGTGGGTTTGGTCCAGCTGTGCAGCAGTGCACCGGGCTGTCCTCCAGGGCTGGCATGAAGTTTTTGATGCCCATTGCAGCCTCCAGAGAGCTTGCCTCGGAAATCTTGGCCCCACGACGGGAAATCGTGAACTGGTTTGGATCTTTGCCGTCTTTTCTCAGCATGTCTGGAAGCAGCCTGCGGCGGGCGTTGATAAACCAGTTGCAGACCTGAAATCACAGCGGGGGCACTTCAACACCTCCTCATCTGGGAGGAGGGCGGGGTCGGGGGTGACCCTTCCCCTTGGGAGTAGAGAGGTCTCCCATTTGCTCTACTGTCAACTGGCCTTCACCTTGGTGGGAGGGGGAGGAAGGTATCCATTCTCAAAACACCTGCCAGTGACTCAGCTTTGCCTTTAACTCTCCCCTTCTTACCCTGTTACCTACTGCCCTGGCACTGAAGTTAACCAACGACTGGAAAGTCTTTCCTCTATGAAGAGCGCCACACCCCCCAGTAACTGATTTCTCCTGGTTCAAATGACTGTGTCAACAGACCCAACATGAATTACCTCACCAAAGTCTGTCCTTGTTTAAATTTCAAACCAGTTTCCTGGGCAATAGAGGAAGGTTTCACCTCCTCTCTCTCTTTTTTTTTCAAATGTCTGTGGTGGAGAGGAAAGTTCTCTTTGGGGCTTTAAGGAAAATGCGATTTGGCAGATGACTGTCAAGTGCTTCTGTGCTCTCTAATTAGCCACTTATTAGCTTTTAGCACTGTAGAGTTTATAGTACAAAAGTATTCGTTTTTTGAGAGGGGAGGCATTTCATGACCTAACACACAGGAATGCTATAAAATGACTTTGGAAATAAAACTGTGCGCGTGGCTGGGGGTGCTGTGCCGCTTGCAGGAGGGGGGGGAGCGGGAGCTAGCCCAGTCGGCCGGCCCTGGGACCCCCAGCCCAGAAGATACCTGCAGCGTGGACAGGTGTGTCTGCTGCGACAGCAGCGCTTTCTCTTGCTCCGAGGGGTAGGCATTATACCGGTGCTCAAACAGCCAGTCCCGCAGGATCTGCACAGACTCCTTAGGCAGGTTGCCCCTTCTCCGCCTCTTGCTGGAGCTGGCAGAGGAGGAGAGGTCCAAGGGAATGTCCATGCTGTCTTCATCCTCAGTCTCACTCCCGGATACTGTGACAACACCTAGGAAAAGGCAAGGCCACTGTCACTGGCGCTATCAGCAAGGCAACAATCACAGAGCTCCTTTAATCCCCGGGGTTGGTGTGATTGGGTTTCATCAACTGGCAAGAGCGAAACAAAGGACTGGTGTTTTCTGTCCTGAGTTACAAACAAGCCTCCCAGAATAATACGGCTGGCAGCACACAGTAGATTTCCAAGCCCCTTCTTACAGGCTCGCTCTGGGATTTAACTTCTCACATTCCTTTGGGCAATGCTCAAGAAGTTTACCAGCTGCGCCCAGAGCCAGTAACTTGCTACATTTACAACAGAAACGTTATTAGGTAATTGGAATGTCCAATAACCTCTCAAGTTCACTGTTAACCAGGAACAGCTACAGTTTTAAATATTAATCTTCCTCTCCTCACTGAAGGTTTGAAAGAAGGGTTTGCATTGTTTTTACTAATAAAGAAAAGACAATCACATACTTAACAACCTATTAGTGTTCTGAAAGTAAAATACTTGTTAAATGCTGTTAAGGCCAAGATCACTTTTTATTCATTGCTATCTAATTTATTCAAAATTAAGCCCTTACTTTAAGTACAGTACTAGTCACTTTTAAGTAAATACAACTACTGCAGTTTTCAGTTTCATTACCAAAACTATTTTCCTGTTAATACTTAAGAAAGTTGTCAAAAAATACCGACTAGCAAATAAGCCTAGGCGACTATGCATATCAATAGAGTTCAGGCTTAAATCCTCATATGACAAAGAATACAGGCATATGCATCTCCCAAGGGAAGTTCTTTGGGTTTTAAGTACTTTAATCCTACTACAAATTTTAAGAACCCACAGGCATAATAACATTTAAATCTGACACACCAATTTCAATAAAAACTCACAACCTGCCTGGTCTTCACATCTAAGTGTCTTTCTGACCTTAAAATTTTTTAAGTAATGAATGCCACTGAACCCCACTTTTCAAACCCCCAACTCTTGAGTGGCTGAAGAAATCTTAAAGACACTTTAAATATATATATATATATATATATATATATTTTTTTTTTTTTTTTTTTGGTGGAACCGAGGATTGAACTCAGGCCCTTGGCTTGCCAGGGAAGCGTTTATTCCACTGAGCCATCTCTCCAGCCCCCATTAAAATTTTTCAAGTATAAATAAAGTAACAAATATAAGCATGTTTTAAAATGTTAGCACTTTTATATTGGGAGATTAATTTTAAAAAGCTTAAATTTTTAGCTTTGTGAACCCTTCCTTCTGTAGTACATAACTCTGGTGAAATAAAAAAGACCTGTTTTAATTGACGTGGCTCACCGTGATGGGGGGGGGGACCTTCTCCTTGGGCTACACCATCAACTGTGTTTTTAAAGAGCTTTCTGAATTCCAGCAAAGGACTGCCTTGGCTGGGTGACAGTTTTAACTTTGGACTGCAGGGGGCCGAAGGTGTGGGAGGGCGTTCCTACAGGAAAGGAAAAATCCTCCACAAAGCCAGCAAGTTCTAACAAAGGAGGTGGATGATTCCGCAAATTCACCGTAGCTCAAGGCTTTTAACAAACAGCCAAAAATATACCACACCAGAACCCCAACGTTTTAACTGCCATGTTGTTCGAAGTTTCCTTTCCCCCGAAGATTTAATTAAGCATTTCTAAAAGGAAAAAAAAAAAGTTTAAATAAGGGGCATGTTTAAAACCGAAACTGCTTTCACTGCTGAGAAAACAAACTTCTAAAACCCGTATTACAATTTGGGTGAAATATTCTTAAGAATAAAACCATAAGAAAGCATGAGTTCCTCGGCTTGATAACGAGGGAAATCTCACTTTTAAACACGTGTCGAGTTAACCGAACAATTACAGCAAATTTGAATAAAGCAATTTGTTTAAACTCTACGAAGTTTGAAAAGCCAGACAGAATTCTCCAAGGCTCTTTTCCTCTGCCCACTTTGTAAAATCTAGAAATACGAGCATTTGCTCACTCCAACACTGTAGTCCAGACTGTAACTTGGTAAGAGTTCCAGACCAGCAGCAAAGCCCTGAAGCCCGGCCTTTGATCTACTAGTTTACTTTGACAAGAAGCCCGATCTTCAAGAATGGACTAGTGACCAACAAAAGCTCTCACCAACCGAACTGTGAGCGACTCGACTCTGCTCAGTTCATTTGAGAAGCAAAGGGGGTAAAAAAGAGGAAAAAGAGAAAAAAGAAGTCCAAGCCTCTAGGTCTGTAGCAAATATTTCCAGTATGTGCACAAAAAGCCCAGAAACAGGAAGTGAAGTCGAGTCCCTGGGCTAAACCACGCTTGCCGCTGTCAGGGCTGTTTGCATTAAAACTCCCCCTCCCGATGGTGGCTCAAGTTGGAAAAAACAAAAAGGCCTTTTCCTCGTTACTCATTTCCTACTGTAACAGAGCCTTTGAAAAGTTTCCCGGTTACGACTTGTTTCCAAACCTCTTGCTCTGCTGCTTACACTTTTAAAAAATGTGGTTGGGCGGGGGACAGAATCACAAGCCTCTTAGCCCATCCACACACAAGGAAACACAGTCTGGAAAAGCCACAAGATGGCCTGCGGATCCCACGGCTCCGGGAAGCAGTCTTGACTCTGCACTTTCTTTTTTCTGAACAACTTTGAAAAACCAAGAAGGGGGTGAGCTTGGGGGAGGTTGGTCGTAAAGTTGGATTTCAAAAATCTAAAGGGGACTGAAGCAGAATCTAGAAGACCAAGTTGGGAAGTTTAAGGAAAAGCAAGGCTACACTAACGAGTTTTCCAAGGAGACCCTCTCCCCTCTGGAAAAGCAAGATGGAACTTTAAAAACTTGGTCCACGGTACACTGGGCTGGCCCGGCCAAAGAGCAACCCCGAAGCGAGGGGCGAGTCCCAAAGCAAGAATTCAACACAATCACACACTGGGAGCAAAAAGCCTCCAGGGGTTTTCCGAACCAAACTTCTTCCTGCTTCTTTTAAGCCATTTTAGATCCTTTTTGGCAATCCAAAGCTAAAAGATCTGCAGTACTATGACACGTCATTCCCGAGTTATAAATACATTTGTTTTAGGGAAACTTGAAAAGAAGTTCAGATTTTTCTAAGACACACAATAGGAGGGGCGGGGAGCCCCCTCCCAGGTAGCCCAGCTGGTGCGGGGGACGGGCAGGGGGAGGGGCTCCGCGCGCAGCTTTGTTCCGGCGAGGGTCTCAGCCCTACCCGAACCTAGCCACCGCGGACCCAGCCTCAAGCCCCCGAACCCTGACCACCGGTTGGGAAAGCCTAAGAGAGAGAATCCTGCCCCCACCTTCACGAGCCGCGGAGAAGTCACAAAGTTTCCCCTCCAACTCGTCACCTTCCATTGTGTTCCAGGAGTCGGCGCGGAGCAGTATCAGGGACCCCCGCGCGCCCACAATTGGGGATCCTGAATTTTCCTCGGCGCCCGCTTGCAGTCTCAGCCTGAGTCCTGGGCTGGGGGAGGGGGATCCCCGGGGCGAGAGTGGGCTGATGCTCGAAGGGGGAGGGGGCGCCAGGGGGCGGGGCCGGGGTGTCCGTGGGGGGGGGGGCGAATCCAACCCGACCCGCCAGTGCTGGGACAATGGAGTTTCCCCGACACCGATCCCGCTAAACACTCAAGCCTCGCCTTTTGTGCCCCCAACCACTCCGCAAACACAGATCCCCACTTGCGCCGCGAGCCTCTGCGGTACGGAGAATGCTTCCCTGCCCTAGTCTGGCCCTTGGCGCTCCCAGGGCACAAAGCTTTGCGTAACGCCCCCACGCGTTTCCGGAGGCAAGTTAAAGGTCCCCAACTTGGAGCGCCCAGGTTTCCACCATGTCCCCAAGAGAGGGGTCCGCCAGAAGGCCTCCTTCCGAAAGAACTGGGTGCTCACGCTTCATTTCACTCCTACTGGGACAGCAGGGTGGGGGAGCAGGAAAGTCCCGCACGTTTTGGGGTCTCCCACCAGAACCCCCACGGGAACCCCAGGGCAGAGCCGCCGCCGGGGTCTAGAAGAATGTGCTTTCCAGCCGGGCGCTCCTGGGCATGCGCAGCTGAGGCTCCGCCGCCCTCTCTAGATCCCCGGGCGATTAACTTCTGTTTCGAGCCACTCCGCGCAAATCTCAACCAAGAACCCAGTGCCGCCCACAAGAGGACACTCGGGGGACCACCGAGCCCAGAACTCCAAAGTTAACTTCAAAAGGGACTTCATAGTCTTTGACCTTTCGTGGTTGTTTTTCTTTCCCCCGGTGTATTTTGTTTTTAACCCAGACTGACGGCAAGTTTTAGTTGTAAATCTTCCAGAACGCTCCGTGGAAACAATGACAGCCTCACTCTCCGCACTTACAACTGGGCCTGCCTGTCAGATTCGGCTGCATTCTCATCGCACGCTGCTGACCCGTGTCCCAAATTCCTCACTTTGTTCCCAGTTCATCGTGGGAAAACTTTGGGAGGCTTGGAAGTTTGGAAATCTTCGCTTTCCAAAGCTGTGCGCACCCAGGGCGATGGGGGGATCTGGGATCACATTCTCCGGATTGTGAGAACCACAAGACCCCTAAGGAAGTGCTAGGGTCCAGTGGGGCGTAGGACACCCGGAACGCACCTTTCAGACAAAGGCGGGGGTCCTCCGGAGCGGACCTCACGCCCCCCGCAGCCGGGTTAGCTGGGAGCCACGCGGCGGCGTGGGGAGGCAGCACAGACAATGAAACTTGGAGGCGCACAAACAAGGCGCCGAGCGTGTTCTTGACACGGTGCCAGCAGCATGGAGGGCTCGTCTCCCCCAGCAGCACCTCGTGTTGTGTCTAGAACAGCCCCAGCCGCTCCAGACACAGCCTCAACAAAGAGGGCGGCCGTCCCGTCAGCCGAAAAGCCAGCCCCCCAGGCGGAAAAGTGTCCCCGAGTCACTCGCCCCGCGCCCCGTGCGCTGCCCCGCGCCCCGCCTCACCTTTCTTGCTTTTCATCCTGAATCGACCCTCCCAGCGCGGGGCAGGGCTGGGGTCTCAGGAGACAGGCGACCGCCCGCCCGCACCGCTGACTCTCCGGTAACTTGTGAGACGCGTTCCGGCCGTTATTGCTCCACGAGGCGCTCAGCTCGCTGGTGACCGCTCCTTGGGTGGAACGCGAGTGACACCCGGGCTTTCCCTCGTCGGGGCGCTGGGCGGCCGGCCCGGGCTGCCCTCCCCACGGCGCTCCTTTGTTCCCCGCTCCCGCCGGTGCACCTCGGCGCTGTCAGAGTGCGGGCGCGAGGGAAGGTACGGGAGGTCCTGCTCCGCCCCGCCCGCTCGCGGGCCCGGCCCCCGCCCGCCTGCCGCCCCTCCCCCGCACCTTCTAGCCGGGCCCGACCGGACGGGGTGCCGCCGCTGAAGCGGGGACACGGCCGCTGTCACCGACCCCCCAAGGGGGTGGCTGAGCTCCAAAACGCGGTCCCCGCAGGACACGCGCGCGCCAGCCGCATCCCTCTCCAGGCCTTTCTTCCCGGGGCTGGCGAGCGCGCGCCCGGCAAGGAAATTGCAACAGATGGAAAAGAGGACGCCCCCTTCCCTCCCCTCCCTCACCCCGGGGAGGAAAAGCCTAGCGCTTTTTGACAGCTGCCCCGAACTCCGGGCAGCCTGCTCCAGCCGCCCGAGACCGCGGCTGGTGATTCAAGGGGCGGGGCGCGGCGCGAGAGAAAAGCATTCCGGTCAAGAAGCAACTTCTTCCAGAGCGCGCGGCTGCCGGGACACGCGGGCGCGGCGCGGCGCACCCTCTCCTCCGGGGCTCTTCCTCCCACGGCCACCGTGGGGGCTGGGGGGTGGACATTCGAGATAGAGACACTCAGGGCGAACGTCTGTCTGCTGCCCGGGGCTAGAGCTGCGAGTTCCGGATTGGATTGCATGGCAGTTTCGAAATCGAACACGTTGCGCAGACACTTGTCACGCTCACATGCTCTTTAAACGGCTCGGCTCGGGACCGCGGGGCGTAAGTTCGCCCCGCCGCGACCCTTCCACCCCCGGACCCCGACAGCTGCTGTCTTCAGAGGAAGGGGGCGACCGCGCCATGACTGCTCGTCCGTTTCGGTAAAGTGTCTACATTTAGGACTCGAACGCCGCCGGGGGACACCCCCTCCCCTTCAGTATTTCAAACGGAAACTAGTCATGAAGTCTATACTTGTCGGCTTATTTTGGTCGGGAGGCAGGACTCCAACAGGAGTTCCTGGATGAAATCCCCCTTTGAAGGACCAGATGCCGTGGGGCTGATTTCAAAACATGCGTGCCCGCTCCTCTACGTCTCCTTTTCGCGTGGGCAGGGCCTGTTGTTTTGAAGCAGAAGCAAATGAGCTGTCATGCGCGGGAGTAAGACGTCTCATAACAAGAAAGAGGGAGAGTAGGGAAGGAAAAAGGAAGGAGAAGGAGGGAGGGAGGGAGGACGGAAGGAAGGAAGACAGCCTGAATGTAAATAACCCCACTGCGAAGTTCGCGCGCCGGAGCCGTCTCCCGTTTTGGCGCTGGGCTGTTTATTGGCAACCTGGATGGAGACCTCGGCAACAGGAAGCTGCATGGAAAGAAAATTAAATCTCGGGAAGAACAGGAACTTTGAGCCTCTGTATAGGATCCCGCGAAAAATTAAATCCAGCCTTCCCCTCTCCGAGTGTGCAGGGAGACCAGAACTTTAAAAGTTCGCGTGGGTTTTCCAGTGACCTGGGCTTCAAATCAATCAGCAAGAGAAAATGCGTCTCTAAGCGGGCAGCAACCTTTGGATTCCCCCCCCCCCNCCCCTGCGGTTTTGCCAACTGCTCGGCAGTCACCGAGAACACACATCTGAAACACGCCCGGAGCGGGCTGGAGTGGGGGCCCGGTCCCGGGAAGAAGTCACCGCGCCGCCGGCTCTGGAGTCGAATTGGGGCATAGCTGAAAGGGGCGCGCATCCCGGTCGCCCGTTGGAGGCCGCCTCGCCCCGCATTTGAAGGGTTGTTTGTTGCTGGGATTGGTGGCCCGCGTCTGCGGCGGAGCCAGGAAAGGAGGAGAGTCGTAGGGAGGAGGAGTCGCAGGCCCGCGAGCTGCGACTCCGCGGCCTGAGTGGCTGCAGCCGCGTTTGGGGCCGTGCGGTTACTGCGGAGACGCTTTGTTTGCTGAGTTCGAAGGCGGCCTCGCTGCCCAGGCTGCTTCGGGAGCCGCTGTGCGCCCCACGCGTCTCCAACCGGTTTAACCCTGCCTTGCCCGCGCGCCGCAGCCCGGAATAGAAATGTTTCCTTCTTCCCGGTGCTGCCGTTTGGCCACGCGGTGGCTCTCATTACGTGCCCAAAGTAGTTTTGCTTTCGTCTGCGCAAACTTGGCTAATGAATGCGAGTCGCGGGCAGCGGAGGTGGAAACTGGGAGTCGAACGAATTTACAGCTTGAAAACAAACTAAAGGGGGAGGGAGACGGGTGGAGAGAACTAAAAGCTTCTTTCAGTGTGTGTGTGTGGGGGGGGCAAATGTGCAGCCTTGAGCTCACCTTGGCTGGATTGCCGGCTGGATCCAGCCCCCGCGCACCTTCTGCCCAAGCAGATCGCACCCAGGCAATTATTAAAGCTGGCAGGATGCTCCAGAGAGTAACAGGCGAATTCTGGGTTGCAGCAGGAGGCCCCAGGTAGGTGCCACCGCACTCTGCCCCTAGGTCCAGGTGCCAGGCTCACCCGCAGCTCTGGATTGCTTGCTGGTGCATTCTGGGAAGAAAGTCCCTGGGATCTTGGAAACTCCACTCCTGAGTGTCACTTCCCGGTATCCACGACGACTTGGATTTTTGTTTGTTTTTTGTTTTGTTTTTAAAGACAAGAGACAGGGTTTTGCTTTGTAGCCCAGGCAGGCCTCGAACTCACAACTGCTCTTGTGTCAGCCTCCTGAGTGCTGGGATAAGGTATGTGCCACTACGCCCTGCTGGGACCTATTTTGTTTATTGCTTTTCTCAAGGTGGAAAAACAAGTTTCAGTTCTGGCTCTGTCAGACCCCTAATGTCTCAGGGCCTTTCCTTAAAACAGATTTAAAAGACTTTTAAGGTTTTTTCCCAGGACTTTAAAAGAAAATTGTTCGGGTTCACATTGGCTACTTGTGATTTACAAATTCAGATGAGTGTTAGTTGAACTCATTTCAGAAGCTGGTGCTAAACGCATTTCCTATTGTATTTTCTCTCGCAGTTTGGAGTCTTTTATCATCTGAAGCTGCCTCAAGGCCAGGCAAAGAAACAGAGTTGCTATAAAGTGACTTTTTGTAATAACTCAGACAGAAGACGGTCAAGATAGCTCCATGCTGGCCCCAGCTGCTGTGCCAGCACCACCAGGGCTGAGCCAGTCTCTCTCTCACACACACACAC
>NDGN011443877.1:0-11325 GCA_002564285.1 Tympanoctomys barrerae
ATGTATATTATTTCTTTGGCTAAGTACAAATGAAAACATGACTGATAAGTATTATGATTTAGAGAGCTTAAGAAAGATGCTACATATTATTTTGACATAAATCTTGGGATTCAGCTTTCCCTAAAATATCATGTTTTAATTGTATACACAAAATACACACACATATTATGTTTTAAGTATACACTTGTGTTTTAAGTGTATACAGAGAATATATATATACATATATGTATATGTTTATATGTTTATTCAATTCCATATGGGATGAAATAAATACATAAGCAGAACTTCCTATATTTTTAAAAGATGGGTTTAAGACTACACAACATCATTCATCTCAAAGGTTCATTGTCAAGGAAATAGTTCTTAGTGATAAATTTCAGCTATTTTCATGGTGAAATTATGAAAGAAACACAAAGGACTTTAGATATTAGACAACTTTTTCTTTTCCAATGAACACAATGATCTAAGATTAGATATATTAAGACACAAATTAGCTCCCAGGTTTTGACTTGGGACAAGATATTGAGAGCCAAGTTAAAATCTGTCCTGGGAAGCCAAACATGTTTACTATATGCATTACTTGACAAATGGGTGTTTTACCACTGTAAATCTCTTCTTTATAAATGTTTAAGTACATTTTGGAGCAAATGTGGTCCATTTCTTTTTATTAGTCCTCATTTTAGGGAGAAGGTTTAGTTTAATCAATTTTTTTTTGTGTGTGTGTGTGGGGGGGGAGGATACTGGGAATTTAACTCAGGACCTTGCACCTGCCAAGTAGGAACCTACCCTGTTAAGCTCTATGCCCAGCCCATAGTTTAAAATTTTTTAGACCACCATAAATTTCAGGCACTGTATGGTATGAAAGAAGCAAAATAAATCTTTACTTGTTCTAAGTAACTCCTATTATTTGATATACTGGCATCCAGATAACCAAAGCAAAGTGGAATGAGTCTAAGTTAAAGTTTTGTTAAAGAAAAAACAACACATAATAACAAACAGAAAACATAAAAAAACCCAAAATGAAACCTAAACAAGCAATAAAATGTTGATTATGTTCTATGGCCCAGAGGCCTCAGGGCCGGCCTTCCAGAGAGGACAGCAATTACACTGGAACCCTGGAAACTGAGTGGGCTTGGGAAGCAGAGAAAGCACTGAGACCAGGATGTGGTAGAGGCGTACTAGGGCTGAACACTCCATGAAATAGCTGTGGGATTCTGATGGGGGTGGGAGATGGTGCAGGACTGCCCTCTAGGCCTTGCTCAGCTCTTGATGCACAGATGGCCCCCTGCTTACTGTAGTTTGACTCAAAGATTAGTTTTTCTTTATAGTGGTGCAAAAGTGATATAGATTCAGTAAAATCTCTTCTTTGGGTTTGGAGTTTGATCTTCTCCCATGCTGGCTCTACTCTAGCAGACCCTCACTCAGGGTGCACACTTACGTGTACACTGGGCAATAATGAGCTGGGTCGGCCACCTTAGCAGCACAACTGTGCCTCTACAGTGAGAGGAGCTGCGGCACTATGGTGTTCTGTGAGTTGGTGTGTTTAGTGTGTTTTGCATTCACAATATTTTCAACATAACATATTTTCAACTTGTGATGGATTTAGTACCAGGGAATGCCACCATAAGGTGAATAATATCTATTTAGATTGCACGCACATGGAGAATTGATGAATTGAATTGACTTGCATAGGTTTTCTCTATTGTCTAAGCTGGTCTATTCACCCAAATCTTTCTAATATCTTTTTTTTTTTTTTTTTTTTTTGTGGTACTGGGGATTGAACTCAGGACCTTGTGCTTGCCAGGCAAGTGCTTATTCTATTGAGCCATCTCCCCAGCTCTTCTAATATCTTTAAGAAGAAAATATAAGCATATCATGAAAAGTAAGGCCAGCCAAATAGCTCAGCAGATTAAAACACCTCTAAGGAGGTGCAGGGGCCGGGGGTTCGATCCCAGGACTATGGTGCTGGCCCTGCCCCTGGGGCACCCTGAGATGGCAATTGAGACTGGGCCTGGTGGTCGCTGCTTGTAATCTCAGCTCTTGGGAGGCTGTAAACAGGTGGATCACCAAAAGTCCAATGTAATAATGAGACCCTGAACACCCTGAAGACCCTTCCCTAAAATATAAAAATCAATCAATCTTGTCTAACTCTTGTCTTTGTATCAGTGTTCTTTGTGAATAATCACTGAATCTAGGTATTAAAGAAAGCATTAATGATAGTATATTTCAATATATTACAAAATTACTAGACAATTCTTAAACATTTTGTGACTATTTCATCAAAATGGTGTTTCCGCACAATTTCTGCTTTGGCGAAGAGAATTATTTAATATGATGAAATTGTGTTCCACATTTGTCTAACTACAGATATTGGCTGATTACTGAAAGTTTGGATACATGAGGAAACACAGATGTTTTAAGGGGACTTTGTCACCATTGAAAAGAAAATAAGTCAGAGTGTGTGTTCTTCTACTAGCCGCAAGTGAAAGGAAGAACTGTGGTTTATATGCTGAATGTTTCCTTGTGCACTGAAAAGTGTTGAGCCCTTACAGACGAAAGCTCACTCAAAAGGAAAATGAGAATTACGATCTCATTACTTTTCAGATTGTTTCATTTGCTCCGAAAAATATAAGCCACATGTGAATTTTACTATGGCTATAAAAATAGAAAACAAATTAAATAATCATAAGAAATGACCTTACTCCATGTAATAGAATTTTAAGGGGCTATTTCCTTACATTATGAAAATAGGAATATAGCAGTACTGTGCTGGCAGACTGTTCCCATGAACTTTGGAAATTAAAACTAAACAGCTCATTGTCTTACCAGAAGAGAATAACAGTAATGGCAAAAATCAGATCTCCATTACTGGTCTCTACATATTTGTTGTGCTCTTGGTTAGAAACTGGTTATTGTTTGACAGTGAGGTTGAACTATTTTGAATATTTAACATAGTCTCTACTTGGCTGTTCTTGTCCTTGGAGGAGCTCAGGAACTCACTGCTGCTGAGGGTCACTGTAGTACTTTTTGAGGGAGCTCTGGTTCTTACTTTGAGTGTCCCTTCTTAGCTCCGGTACAGATCCCTCAGCCTGCTAGCACAGATCCTTCATTTCACTTGCACAGGCTTTTAGATCCCACCACTGACCTTTGGGCCTTTTCAGTGCAGATCTGCAAAGCAAGGCTGCATGAGACATTGTCATGGTCTCTTGGCCTCCGGTTGGGCCTGTGGGAGGCAGTGCTTTGTGCCCTAGGTCATCAGCTGGACTCATGCAGGACGTTGCTGTGGGATCCCGGCCCTCAGCTGGGTTCTTCGGTCTGTAGTATGTGGACAAATTTTCTGTGTTCTCTTTGTATATGATTCTTTGGGTGATCATTACAAAATAATTCTATAAAAAAACCCCATGGTCTCTGCCTGGAGTATCACAATGCACCAACGCACATGGGACAGGAAGTGCACATTAATTGCCTGTGATCAGGGAGTGAGCCTTGAGAATTCTATGTAGGTTTTTCATACAGTGTAGCTCCAGAAATTGTTTCAAAAACCTCCTAAGTGTTCAGGATGTGTTTCTCTTTCGCAGTTCCGAGAACATCCTGTGCAGTGCAACAAGACAGGTCACTGTCTCCCAGGGAAGTATGCAAGCCCCACAGATGCGCAAGTAGAGCCGCCGTTTCCCACAGACTCCACAGCTCCTCTGGAGCACCGGAAGGGAAAGAAAAATCCTCTAAAAAATTAACCACATGTTAGCGCTGAAACCTTGCCAGGAACACAGACAGCCCGAGTGGGCTTTACTGCTGATGGAATTCGGTGGCTGGTCAAGGGGATGGCGCACGTCCTCTCAGAGTGCACAGGGCCGAGGACTTTTATTTAAACAGAAAGGAAAACAGAGCAAGCAAACAGCAGTGGGAGTGATACTACCAGCACTCAACCTGCTATTTTTAGATTAATGTACAGTGGGAGAGTGGCTCTTTTTCTTAATCACTCTCATTTATTGGGAAGGAGAAGGATTCAGGCAAAAGTGGTTGGCAATTGTGAACATGCCTGCTGGATGAGCCTGCTGCGTTGTGCTGAAAGTTTTGAATAACTGTGTTGGTATTATTCGTATACTGCTCCATAGCACAAAGTACATCGTACCACCATAATCAAAGTGAGTCTGGTTTAAAACGTATGCAAAGCAAAAACCCCTAAGAATATCTCCTCCCCAGTCCTCCCTGATATTGCAAGAATGGAAGAACTGTTCGGATTTCATGTTGCAAGCAATTAGCTGTTAAATCGCCGTTCATTTTTTCCCCTCCAGAAAAGAGCTATTATGCATTATCAACATCTAAACAAACTGGCAAGCATTAACCACTCAATAAATAATTTTATTTTCTCTAATTTTCTGAGCCTTATAGCATTCTTTAGGTTTTTTTTTTCTTTTTTCTTTCTTTCTTTTCTTTTCTTTTTTTTTTAGTACAGGGTCTACAGGGTCTCATTATGTAGATCGGACTCCCTAGTGATCCGCCTGTGTTCAGCCTCCCAAATCCTGGGATAACAGGCGTGCGGCCATGCACAGCCTCAATCACTGTCTCAGCCAGGGTGGGGCTGGCACAGCAGGCCCAGGGATGCGACCCTAGCCACTGTGCTCTGCCTAAGCAGGAGCTTTAGTCTGCTGAGCTATCTGGCTGGCCCTCTAGGCTGGATTTTGCTATATAAAGACACAGGGATTTTTCCAGTGGCAGTAGCTACCATTGAAATGGTGATTATAGATCAGTACATTTCAGACATCCAAATATTTACCTCTATGCTTTAATAAATACTTGTTTTGGTTATCCAGATAAAACTTTTCTCTATACTGTAGTGAGCCCTGCTCTTGTTTATTTGTCTCACTTCCTTACTCTGTGTCATCTTTCTTCTGAGAGTGACAAAATTTAAAACTCAAGGAAGAACTTGAAACCATGTAAAGCATCACTGTCTTAAGCAGATAGGCTAACCATGGCTCAGCAGCAACAAAGTAAAATTTAGAAAGTCGCCCTTCGGCCTCCTCATCTGTGTCCTTGTCCTCTCTCATAAATACTCTGAGATTTATAGTGCCATTGCATAATTCTGTTCATATCTCTTTCTTCTTGTGTTTAATAATTGCCTCCCTAGGCTTCCTTCCAAGCTTTACTTAATAGTTTGCTCTTGCCCAAGGTTATTTACAAGCAGGTCCTTCTGGGAAAATTTCATGTATCATGGGTTTTGCATAATTTTGTCCAGGTCTGGCTCACATTTTGCCATTTGTCTCCCTGTCGGTAGGCACGTTTTATAGTTTGGAGCTCTGGCTGTTTGGTCTGGCTCTACACTCCACTCATCACTCTCAACGAATGGCTCCTAGGCTCTCTCTTGCCTATTCTGTTCTATGTCCCCTGTGTGGCTGTCCATGCTTTCCTTCATTTTCTCACACTTGTATCAGCATCTGCACCTCACCTCTCCATGTTTCTTTCACAGCTCACTGTCCAACTCCTCACTCTTTAGGTCTTATCTTGACTCTGGGTTCTTATGGTGTCCCTAGAAAATCAGGCTCCCCTCTCCAGAACTGTCTAAACTCCTGGCTCCTTTCTGAAAACTCCCATTTTTAGTAGTGGTTTGCTTTGTACCACTTTTTGAGCTCACTAATGTAGCACAGGAAGAAGCAAAATACTCTGAAGTAAGACATACACAATTGCTATAAAGAAGCAGCAAGTTACTTAGCAGTGAAGCAAAAAAGGTAGTTTCATTTTTTATAGTGTTTGTCATACTTGTCATAGAACAAGGCACAAGGTAGGAACATTTTTATTTATTGGGAACACTTCAATATTTCTCTTTGGTACCTATGGGGTCAGGACCTCTAGATTAAAACAAAACAAAACAAAACTCTTTTGCTGTCTCAAAGAGGCACACAACAATATTGTGTGCAGAGTATAACATGGAAGTGCCAAAACACTTATTTGGGAAATATATTGATGGTTAATAACACAGGCTTTCATTAATTACTGAGTGCAAAACCCCAAGGTTCATGTCCCACTTGTTTTGCTCTCTCATTGCTACACACGTCATGCTATCCAATGCTTGCAAGAACATATGTGTGGTATTTAACCTTGGCTAAATGTTTAAGCATTTAAGAATATCTTTTTGTAAAATCCTGATATCCAGGTCACTCCTCAGAAGAATTATATCAGAAGCTATGGAAATGAGATTTAGATACAAGTACTTTGCAAAGCTCTTAAATGATTTCAAGAGGGAGTCAAGGTGCATGTTTAGGGCAGTAGTTCTCAAATTAGAGAATGCATGAGTTACTGGAGACTTTGTTGAAAATGTAAATTCTTTTCTTTCTTCCAAGTGCAATTTTAATTCAATAGATTTTATTTGAAATTTGCTTGTGATGTTACCTTAGGGAATCCCTTACACTCTAAGATCAATGAAAAAAAATAGATTTTAATGGTGGAAAAAATTAAGCAGATTCTAAAAAGAAATCTAAAGATCAATGGTGGAACAAAAAGTAAAAATTTGATCATTATTTTCAATGTTGCATAATTACTCCCTTACCAGTAAGTACAGTTATAGGAGACTCAATCTGTGGTGGATTCTAATTTTTTATTATTCTTCAGGGCACAAGAAAATTTTGAACTCTTAGTGCATATAGGAAATCCTCTTGAGGACATTAAACTACAGATATACTGTAAATCATTGTTTTGAAAAATTATTATCATTATGCTTTGAGGTAGTGTTCATTAATCTTCTCTTATCTCTATTGAATATTTGAAAGTAGAAAGGAAACATTTTCAACTTGGAAATGCACTTCTTCAAATAAATAAACAAAATTGGAAAAATTGCTTGAAATATGATGGGTTTTAAAATGTGTTAACTGAATTAAAATTCTATGCACTGTAAAGATTAAAGAAAGATTATTATATTTTTTGGTAAAAGTCCTAAATCTAAAACCACTGGACCAATACACTGTATTCTACTGTTTTGCTACTAAATTTCCATCAAAGCATTATGTTATAGGTGGATACTGTGGTAGAAAAGTATTTATAATAATATGTTTGAAGTTTAAAAATGCAATAATATGACATTTGCAGTTAAGTGCAACTATATCTGCTTGTATGCAGAATAATGAAGAATAAAAAGGAGAGTGCATTAATAGCAAAGATCATCAGTAAAATTCATAATTGCTTTTTCTATGTTAGTCAATTGTGTGCTTCAGAAGCTATGGCATCTTTTTGAGTTGCTCTTATGTAATCTATATTCAGACTAGGTTAAGACAAAAAATAGATATTGTTTACATGGCTGAGACATTGAACAGTCAGACTTATAAACAAGTGGCTTCAAAATTCAAACAATAGCATCAAATCACTCTGTCTCTTTAGTTTCTGTGATGACTCCACTTCCAACTAAGTTTTCTCAGTGGAGTGGTAAACATGGCCATCTTTCTCAGAAAATGTGTTCTCAGATCAGGAGAATATGATGCAACTGTGCCCAGAGGGTCAGCCTGACCGGTCAGAATGAGAAATGCCCTTACCCACCTCTAAGGCTGGGCAAAGGGAATTGTGAGTGGAAAGGTGGGGTGAGGACAAGGATGAGGAGGTAAGGAGGCCAGGTGATTGACAGCCCTGTAAGGCCAAGTGGAGCAGCCACAGAAATAAAACCATTTCAGACAGCTAAAAAAATAATGGTTTCCACAATAGCATAAAAGATGAGCCCAAAGAAATTATTTTCCTGCTAGGTCTTAGAAATTCATGTAACGTTTTAACTGCACCCTAGTGGTCCAATGGATAAGAAATTCATGTAACATTTTAGGATAGCTGTTATATTTATTTATATTTGACCTAATGATTTTCTGACTCCTTATTAAATTTTCTCATAAAAAATTTGCTTATTAGAAAGCATTCTTAAATTGGTATCCAAAAATGAGGAAGCAAATCAGAGTTGAGGTATATAATCTTGTGATTCTAATAGGCTGGTAAATTTGAGCAAAATAAATCTACTTTTATATAAGGCATTATCATCCATTTATGCTGCAATAAGATCTATCTATACACACCCTTGTAATATTTTTTTTGCATTTACAAGAGTAAAAGAAAATGCTATTAGGAGATATCCTGAAAAAAGGGTAGTCATGGGAATTACAGCACATGGAAAATTAATGTGCACAATTAAAAAACAATGCAACATCAGTCACTGATGATATAATTAGACACACATGGGAATGGTATTAGGAATGTTAGTATCTTGTTTGAAGGCTATACAATTACAACTCATGTAAACATAATTCATTTACTTGTATTCTATTATACATTAGTTGAGAAGTATTCCGTTTTTTTCACTAAGAAATGCAAAATCTAAATGAATTTTAATAGTGACTGCTGCTTTCCAGAGCTGGAAATTCATTCACTTCCCAGAATAGATAGTAGTTGTGAAGAGTATGAAGTGTCTCAGGGAAAGAAAAGTATGAAAAAGACTGAAGTGATCTTTAATATTGGCAAGTAGATGATCCTAGCAGGACTGGTAAAAAGCATTTCAGCCAAGTGATGAAGTTATCAGAGTTGGGAGAGGAGCCAACGGGGGGGTGAGGAAGCGAAGATAGTGGAGTTGGATGGCCTAGGAGGAGCTGGGCTGACAAGGAAAGACACTAAGTGTAGTAGCTACTCAGCCCTGGGGTGGTGCAGCCTCCTCTGGTCTTCTCACATTCCCCTTTCCCCTTTTTCTCTCCTCTCCTCTCCTTTCCTCTAATATTTTCCTTTCTCCTTTTCAACATCATGGAGACTAAATGTAACTGATGAGCTGAAGAGAAGAACCCATTTTAAGGGGAAAGTTACTGTTGGCATGAAAATGAGGTAAAATGCTTTTGTGAACCCACTGGAAACACAGAGAGGGATGGACGGCAGTGACTGAAGAGAGCAGAGATTATTATTCAATTAAAGCTGAAAAAATTAGGAATGGATAGACTAGGTGTGGTGGTGAGCACCTGTAATCCCAGCACTTGGGAAGCTGAAAACAGGAGGATCACTACGACTACAATCTGTGTAGTGGGACCCTATAAACCCTGTACTAAATGCATAAAAAAATAAATAAATAAATAAAGGAATTCACCATTGTGGAAAGCAGAACTTGAAGGAGTTATTGGACTTAGGACTATTTCTTCTTTGTGTAGAATGGTGAGATTTCACTGTTAAAAGCCATTGGGGGTAATCTGGGACTCAGGAAGCCTGGGGATATGTGATGATATATGTTAAGGTTCATATCTAGATGTCCCCCCAGGCCTCATGCACCCCTAGATGGGGCTTTGGGAGGTGATCTGTCCTGGGGGTGTGATGCTCACCCGTGTATGAGTCCACTGGTGAGTTTATAGCTAAAAGTGGTGTTGGGAGGTGGGTCCTTGGGCCATGACCCGAAAGAGTATGCTTCCGCTCTCCTCCCGGTCTCTCTCTGATTCCTGACTGCCATGTGGTAAGCAAGCTGCCTTTGCCACGCTGCTCTGCCATGCTGCCTGCCTTGGAACCAGCTCACCAGGACTGAAACTTCTACAGGCTCATCCAAAATCAACCTTTCCTCCTTCAAATTATGGATTTCAGGCATTGTGTCATGGTGAGTAGGAAGTAACTAAGATAAGAGATGTTTTTAGAATAGTCATTTTAGGAGTAGGGAATGTCACAGTGTCATGAAGAAAATTAGTATTAAGGTAGTCCCCAGGCAGGAAAAAGCATAGATTAAGAGTTATTCTTACATAAGCCAATCACAAATGCATGCCCCAAAAGTAAATGACTAAGTCTGCTTTTCTGGTTGTTAAGTATATAAATGATAGATCCAATTTTAAGTTCCATAAGTCTTAATCTTTCTTGCACTAGGGTGACAAGTAAATTGATTTTTATTTTATTCCTCAAATTGACACAATGCAATTACATCATGCAATTGTATATTGATTATTATCAATTGTATATGTCATCAGGGTACTTTTATCCTGTAAATTTAATAGAACAGGTTCTGTTGACTCAAAAATATCTTCTTTCTAGGAAGAAATGCTGAGAACAAAGCAAAATTTTCTAATTGTTTAAGGGAAGCACAAAGAAAGATGTGTGGTCCTGTAGAACCATGGATTATGGCAATCAAATTTTCTGTTTAATTTCATAGTTTTATAAAGAATGATGTTCCAGATAAGTGTGCACCCCCATAACTAAAGAATACTGAGGGAGTAATAATGGTGTCTAATCACTGCTCTCTTTACCAAATAATTCTCTGCAATCCATATGTCACTGCTGCAGATTTTAAACACACATACACACACCACACATACATATGAAACCTACAAAGTAAGTTTCTCCTTCTAATCTACAAAACTTCTTAAGATTTTCTCTGAGGCTGTAAAACTGTGTAAGCATGAGAGTAAGGACTGAAGCTGTGCATGGGGTCATAAGGGACTGAAAGGTGACGAGGATCTTCTCTTTTAGCACTGTAACAGTCTATCAATTTGTTATTGAGTTATTTGTTAGTACAGGACTTGTAGTGTGCATGAAACTATTCTAGAAAGGAGAAGTTACTTAACATGTATTACTTTTAAAGACTTGAGAATTAGAGACATGGTTAAACATTTAATAAAAATATAAAGCTATATATGGTAAGTTGTTCAAGTGAGTAACAGTAACTAGAGAGAGCTGAGGCTGGTTTAAGAAAATATGTGACAGCTAGGCACAGTGGTGCACACCTGCCATCTTAGCTTCCAAAGAGGTTGTATGAAGAGAATCTCAGGTTTGAGCCCAAGAGGTTACTTTAAGGATTTAGTGAGATTTTTTAATATAAAATATGATTCTTTTTTAAAATTAATTTTATTGAGAAAGAAATAGCAATGAGACTGTTTTAAAACAGGTTAGTAGGACAGTTACAATAACTAATACATTGTATATTGTTGCCTTTGTAGTAGTTATTCAGAGTACAAGATACAGACATGATATCCTGTCTAAACACTATTAGAATAAATCTTTCTTCTCATTGAACTAAGAGACAGTAGCTGTATATCTATCCTATTTTGTATATACATATATTTTTTTCACTGCAAAATGAACCTTAGATTTCATCCCCCTTTTTTGTTTAGTTTTGTCAGAGATGGGTCTTCCCTTGTCATTCAAATATTGTAGGTGCATGAATTCAGCAAAATAATCCATTATAGGCCAATAGTCCATAATAGTAGTGGGTTGTTTGCAGAACTGGCAATGTCAGAAGTTGTTGACTTGAGCCTTTTACATCTCAGCATATTACTATGGCTTTAGTTTTTATACCTCATGTTTATACTTTTCTGCTGGATGGTTAAGACCAAGATAAAGCAAGACCTA
>NDGN011443887.1:0-10377 GCA_002564285.1 Tympanoctomys barrerae
ATTTACTCTATAAAACACCATTTTCTTTACTTCTGCATTATCTATCTGACAGTACTCTTCACCATCTGACTTGTTTTAAGAAATTAAAAGCAATGTACAAAAACATAGTAAATTTTATTAACATTAAGTGAATAATGTAAACACTATAAAATGTTTGCTTATATGAGTTTTGAAGTGAGTGAGTTATAGGAAGATGGAAAGAATGTTTGCCTTTTGAAGTTGAGATGTAGTTCAATTCCTTTGCTTTTGTTTTTACTACATGAAAAACAAGTAAATCAATGAATGAATAAGTGAAGGAATTACAAGGGCTGGAGATTTAGCTCAGTGGCATAGGCCTTCCTTGCGAATGTGAGGTCCTGTGTTCCATTCCTGGTATAAAACACATGAAGGAATTACTACCAATTACTCTAAATAGCTATTCAATAGAAGGCAGAATTTTAGAGAGAGAGCTTGTGGTAACCCAGGTTACTCTCAGACTAACACAGCCTCCCCTTTGCTGTGTCTTTGCATGTAAATCCAAGGAACATAGAGCCTGTGACAGATATGGAATGTTTGTAATGAAGGGGAAACATGATCCACAGTGTAGCTTCAAATATTTCTATGTAGATAAATTTCCCTTAATCTCCCTGTACTTCTTAGTAACCTCATTCTTCTAAAGGCTCATGCTTTTAATTAACTAATAAAACATAATCGACAAAAACAGACTGAATAGAGAGCACACTCCCAGTAAAGATATGGTTGCACATCTTTACAGACTTTTAAGAGATTTTTTCCATTGGAAACAGCTGATTGAAAAGAGGCAGCAGATAGAAGTGTGGCTGACAATATTATTCTGCTCACAAATACTCTCCTCCTAGGACTGGAGAAGATCTCAGAAGTCACACTCAGCTTTTGTTGTGTGACTGCTTTGATTCTCGATCTGTAGGAAAGAGAATGGAAATAGAAAATAAACTGAGCTATGTCTTCGTTACTTGCCACATTGCTGAGACAAAATATTTGACACCCAAAGTTAAAGGAGAAAATGTTTATTTAGCTCACAGTTTGTAAAGGTTTCAGTTTATAATCAGTTGGCTCCAAGCCTCCTTGGGGTGGCAGAGAGCAACAATTCACGGCGGACAGAAGGTAGCAGAGCAACAAGGGACCTTAGTAGCATCATTCTGCCCTTTTCTCTTACGCTGACTACATAGGGCGGGTAGCACTTACAGCCTTAATTCTAGCGCCCTTGAGCCTACCACTGCATGGTGAATCCAGCATCACACACACTAGACCCAGCCACCTCTGAAGAAGCCCCACAAATACCTGAACCTTGAGAGTTGAATGCTTGCTAATTGGGACAATAGACTTAATCTAAGATAAAAGAGACACAGAACTATTTTTTATATTCTGAAAGCCTTGTGTGAAAGTAGCTTGGAAGCTCAGTGCTTGTGATTTTTTTAATTAGCATGTTTGTGGTTTATAATGATTACAACCATTGTTTTATTGGCACATGTAAATAACCCATCTTGGTTTTTTATGCCCTTTCACTTCCCCTTCTCTCTCCAACTTTCAATGCTGGTCTCCTCATTTGAAAGAGATCTCCCTATTTCTTTTTATCTGCCTTATTTTACTCTTTATTTAGACTTCTGTTTACTCATATAAGACAAACTATATGTTATTTAAGCTTTGTGTCTAATTTATTTCATTGATTATGTTCTCAAGGTGCATCTGTACTCCTAAATATGACTCAAATTTATTCTTCTTTATAGCAGAGTAGTACTTTGTCGTGGATGAATCCAGCTGGGGTTCTAACGCCACTGTGTCATCATCTTTATTACTTTGGGCAAGTTCTTTTTGTTTTTGTACCAGGAAGTGAACTCAGGCTCTTGCACTGGCTGGGCAGGTGTTGTTGGGCAAGTTCCTTACATCCTTAGCTCGTAGGGTCCACTCATATAAAATGAAACAGCAGTATCTCCTATTAATGAGAGTGACTACATGTTCAGATTGGCATGGGAAATGCTTCGAACAGCACCTTGTAGAGCAGAGCATCCAATTAAGTTAGAACGTAATGATAATTATTTTTATGTAAGCCATGCTGTAATTTGAATAAAAATCTAATGTCATTGAACAATTACTTGTAAAGATTTAAACAGTGAGTTCAATATGAGATGTAGTATTATTTTCATAAAAACTGATACTAATTTGGGCCAAATTTTTTTTTACAAACATCTGATAGACAGGCTCCAATTTGCTGTTTAATTTCCCCCAAATTTTCTATTATTTTTTCAAACTCCCACGGGCTGTTTCCCTGCTAACACATGTGTTAATATTTTTCAATTAACGAGTTTCATCACAAAAAATATTCTTTATTTCCAAACACTTCCAGTTCCAGTCTGGAGCTAAATATGAAACCCCTGGGTTGTCTGGAAAGTCTAATGAAGTTACGCCAAGCAGCAAGGATAGTGGAGCACACACATTAGTCTGTAATTAAGAAGTTACCATATATCGTGCACCTCCTACATAGCACGTCCTGGGTTGGGTTCTTTGCATATGCAACTTTACACTCAGAATTTAGAAAAGTGAGCACTACCATGCTCATCATTGGAAAGAAGACCTTCGGCTGTTTACTTAAGATCAAAGAATTATCTTTGTAGAAGTTATTCATAGTACAAGATGCAGACATGATATCTTGTTTAAACAGTACTATTATAAATCTTTCTTCTCATTGAATTAAGAGAAAGTAGTTGTATATCTCTCTTAACTATTTTGGTCTTTTATACTAATTTTATTGAGAAAGAAGTAGCAATGAGACAGTTTCAAAACAGGTTAATGGGACAACAATATACAATGTATTAAGTATTGTAGTTGTCCTACTAACTTGTTTTGAAACTGTCTCATTGCTATTTCTATCTCAAAAAAATTAATTAAAAAATCACAGAGTTAAGAAGTGGCAGGGCGTGAGAGCCTGGCTTCAGTTTCTCTTCCTTAAGCCCCACTACTTCGCCCCAGGAAACATGGCACACACCCAAGTGGCCTGCTGGTGGCATCATTTTCATACACTAGTGCTCAGGACCGTGCACAGGATTGGTGGCAGATTTGGTCTCAGGTGAAGCTTGTAGAAAATCTAGCAGCATTTAGGTGAAAAGACAAATCTAGAATGGACAATAGTGCCTGGCAGACAGAAGTTCATAACTCATCTGTTTATCCTAGAACCTTGCAAATGGTGTTATTGCTCACAGTGATATTTCATTTTACTTTGCTGTTAGTGATAGCACCTATTGTTCAAATATTTTGTCATGTACTGCCCCTTTTAAAATAAAATCATAATTAAAACTCACATGTTCTGATATGTCATTAGGATACATGGAATTTGTTGCTTCTGACCGGAGACTATCGTGACACAGCTGTGGAACCATAAGGCTTTCAGGGGTAATTTAAAAAGTGTTGTATTGCCTCTTAATTATTGTTTCTCAAAGTGTATGTGTGGGTCAAAGAAATCATCTGTACAACACAAAGTTCTGTTCCTCAGTCCAGACTGCTACTCTGGGGAGTTCATAGCCTAAGATCCAGAAGACTTTATTCCTTGCCATGTTCCCCAAAACTCACAGGATTTCCTTCTCTTTCCTTCCCCTCCCTCTCCCTCTGCTTTCTCCTACTCCCTTCTTCTTTCTCTTCCCATTCTCCCTTTCTTTCTCCTCTGCTTCCGTCTCGTAATAAAAGTGTAGCTTGAAAGCTTCAGAACTCAAAGTGTTTCTCCCTGAGATTTTCTTTCAACAACTCGGTCCCAGTCTCTCCCTGCAGAGGTGACTTGTTTCCTCTTGACTCTAAGAGTAGTGGCAGTGTTGTCATCAGGTAACAGTGATGCCATCCAGTTGCAATATTTCCTTATGGCAGTGACAGTCCTTCTCCAGTATCTAAGTAAAACATGCAAGCAGGCAAAAGGGGAAATTATTCTGAGAATTACAGTGGGTTTCCCTTCTTACTCATACTTTGCACAGATTATTTTACAGAGGTAAAAAATCTCCAGCTTGGCCCTCCCAGTCTCTCTGGAGGCGGAATTCAGGAATCTGCACCCTTACTTGATGCGGTGGTGATTCTTCAGCATACTAAAAACTTGAGAAACAGCATCCTAGGACTGTTTTGCCCTCAGTGTTCCCGCTGGCAGCAGCAACTGCCTCCCCATAGATGCTTCTGGAAATGCAGACTTTCAGCCTGGCCCAAAGCCTGCTGAGTCAAAATCTGGTTTTTGTTCTTGCTAATTTTTTTTTTTTATAGTAATATGCTGGGTACAAGCGCTTCTTCTTTATTTGTTTCATTTTTATCTATAAAAAACCAAAATAGTAAACAATAAAATTGGAAATCATGCAGAACATCACCAAACAAAGCACAGGAATTTGACAATGGTTGCTGTATTGCATAATGTTGTCTTTCATCTTAGTTGTTCAGATTACCAGATATAAGCATGCAAAATAGGTTTAAAAGAATTGTTAGCTGTTCTTTAACCAAGAACACAGGTGTTTTATCAGAAGGGAACCAGAAGTGAGGCAGCTGCTTTCTCCGTAACTGGAAGGTGGGAAGCTTTTTCTTTATATGCCTGCTGTGACCAGTCCCAAGTCCAGGCAGGCCTCAGCAAAAGCCCCGGCCCCCGGGGCAGAGCACTTTCAGGGCTTCCCGCTCCTTTGTCCCATGATGGGCTGGAAAGGTGGTGGACTCAGAAGGGCTCTGTTCGCACTTCTTGAGCAAGAATGTTAGCAACCATAGGACTCAGCAAGCCCCTTACTCATAGCCTGTGCGCTCCAGGCAGGGAAGGAAGGCGCTGTCCTGTTCCGGGTCCCCGCCTCTCTCATCCAGATGTCCCTCCCTCCTTGCTCCCACAGCACACTGTGACCGTGGGTGCAGGGACTTTGTGGTCGCCACTTTTCACGGCCTCTCGGGGTCCGCGGGTGTCTGAGGAGCTGCGCTGTCCTCTCCTCCGCCCCAGACCGGCTTCCTGGTGCAGCCTGCACCCGCCCTGAAGCAGACCAGGACGCTGACCAGGGGTGGTGAGCGCGGGGTGCCCCTGGTATGGGGAAGACGGGTTTCTGGCTCCCACTTCCACCTGCGGCTGCCCGGGGCCCGCGCCACTCTCAGGCGGGTCCGTGCTTCCTCCTCGTGGTGCCCCAGCATCCGGGCTCTGCTCCTCTTGCTCCATCAGGAGCCACCCCCACCCGTTGGAGGGCTCCTGACCCCTTCTGGCCACAGCCTTCTTCCTTAGAGGGCAGGTGCGAGTGGCTTGTGGCGCACAGCAGTTCTGAAGAGCTCTCCATATGGGACAGCAACAAAGATACCAATGTAGGCTCTGAGGCAGTGACTGCTAGAGTTCCTGTATTTGAGGTATTGCTGTGACTGCTGGCGTAAGAGCACACTTGGATGTCCGCAGAGAGGCACACATACACATCTTTCCACCCATACTGCACACCTCCCATGAGCGCCCAGCCCCAGCTGTGAAAATGTCCCTTGTGGATGGATTTGGCCACTAGCTCCTCTGTTTTCTCAGCCATTTTCTCTCTGTCTGTCTGTCTGTCTGTCTGTCTGTCTGTCTGCCAAAAATGTATTTGGTACAGGGTCTCAGGAACCAGATGGGACTCACAGTGATCCTCCTGTTTTCAGCCTCCCCAGCCCTGGGATTACAGGTGTGCGTGGTCTGTCTTGGCCGGCTCATCACCCCCACCCCCCCCCCACCCCAGGCAGGGCCAGTGCGGCATGTGGTGCTGGGGATTGAACTCTGGTCCCTGTGCTTGCCTAAACAGGTGCTCAGTCCACTGAGCTATCTCACCTTTCAGTCGCTTTCAAAGAATGTCCAAAAATGTTAGATGATCTGCCTGCACTCCAACAGGAAGCCACCTAACTACACCTGTGAAGAGTCTAAACTGGCTTATTTTTGACATAGATTCAAATCATGTTGTGTTGATGACCATAATTTTGAACTTCATAACACTTCCTCGACTTCCATGGGGTAGGGTTCTATATCTTCTACTGCAGTTTTTCTGTGAGGTTGCTTCTTGTCAGTTCCAAAGACTAAAGCACATGGGCACTGGAGGGTGCTTACTCTTTCTCAGAGAGAGAGATATGTTTCGCATTGGTTTTTTCAGTCTGCCTCTTCTAAAACCTGGCTTTATTTCCTTAATATTATTTTAATTACTTTTTTCCAACGTTCTGTCCATAAATGTTCAAAGAATGCCTTTATATTCCAGAACTATGTTATATACTATGATCACAGGTGAGCTAGATTCATGGAGAAAACTTTGGGGAGGTGTGAAAAACCGTTCATCAAAAACTCACATGGTGCATAAGGTTCCCGACAGGAAGAAAATGTTCCTCCAAATCCTATTAAACTCTGATCTAAGTGTACCATGATGTCCTGCTCCATCAGAAAGCAGAGTTCCGAGAGATTTGTTAGCAGAATTGGAGGCCTAGATAAAGCCCACTAGAATCGTTCTGAAGAAATGTGTATTTTATCATGTAGAACAATGTCTAAACACAATAGTTAATTAGTACCTGGTGAAGACAGGTGGACTTGTGTGCTGGAAGTATCCGATATCTTCCCCAACCTCTGTGTAAATTTAGTAACTGTCCCGTCACTGCAACAAGTCACCTTGACAGCTGTCAAGTATGATAGAAAGAAGGTCTCAGCAGAATGTGCTCATACAAATGCAATCCCTGCATCACTGCCTGTGCTAGTCTCGAAATCAGTAAGTTTCAGCTCATTTTAAAGTAGGTTATAAGAAAATTCTTCTTCCAATTTAATTCTCTTTTAGTCTCTTAGTAAAAATGCTAGTGCCAAGGAAATTTATTACAGGAAAATGATGTGAATAGCTAGGGAAAGAACTAGGTATCAAGAACTGGACAACAAAGGCAACTGCTGCTTCCTCCTTCCTATTGATTCACTTGGCCAGTGGATGCATTCCCATCATGCATATTTAAGCTATAAGTACTAGAGCAAAATTACTATTTCAAAATATTAATTTAGTGATTTACATATTAGCAAATTCCAGAAGTGGCTGTGGATATAATAAAAGGCAGAAATCATGTAAACTGGACTTGGATTTCCATCTTCTTTTTTATCCAGATAGTGACCTCCAGACCACAACCTACACTTGGATCTCCTAAGGGACATGTAAGTATAGAACACACCTGTAGTTCTTGGGAGAGGGTGGAAAAGATTCTCGCTAACTCAGTGGGTGGTGTACTAACCCCCCAAAAACAGAGTGGGAAGTGGACAAGGTCATAGCAGTTTTGCTCAGGTTACACTGTTTCTGCTGGAAGCTGGGTGTAGTGCAAGATCTACTATTTGTTGTGACAGTGACATTTCAATCAATTTTTGAAATGAAAACCTGAAAGTGATTAACAAAAATGAAGAATGGAACTAAGTAAATGAAAACAACATATGACTTTACCATGTGCTGATGTTAAGGCTTACAATAGAATGGATGGTTTGTGTCATAGTTACTTGTCTCGTTGCTGAAACAAAATACCCAAAGCCCACAAGTTAAGAGAAGAAAGGTTTGTTATGCTCTCAGTTTGTAAAGGCTTCAGTTCATAATCAGCTGGCTCCAAGGCAGGGTGGAATGGTGGTCAGGTGTAGCTGACAAGAAACAGTTCATGGTGGGTTGAAGATAGCAAAGCAAGCAAAGGAAAACCATGTCCCTTTCGATCCCTTATATCCTTTCCAGACTATTTTGGGCAGGTAGAACCCACCTCTTAATCTGAGTGCCTTTGATCCTAGCATTGTACAATGAATCAATCTCACCATCATTCACTCTAGATCCAGTCACATCTTTGAGTTTCCTTGTGCTTAGGATAACTTTTTCTGTTTATCTCCCCACTGCCAACCTGTGCATGTCCTGAATTCAGATATGAGCCCAAATAATCTACACAGAGTTTCTTGGATGGAGCTTCAAAAGATCCAGCCATCATTCTATGTGTTTTGATTGTGATACTTAATTCTTAGAAATTAAAAGTAATTATTAAGAACTTATGATTACTATTTTTTCTAACCAATTTGTAGTTTCTTTTTTCTGTCTTCCTCTGTTATTCACTGGTTTTATGCAATTGCATTTTTATTCCTTTGGTTTTTATTTCATGCCTACTATATAATTATTGCTTTCTGATTACCACTTGGCTTACAAAAGAATCCCGTAATTTTAACAGTGTATTTTAAACTGACAACAACTTAACTTCCATTATATAAACATCTATACTTTTACTTCCACATATACATTTTGGTGTCACAATGTACATCTTATATAATGTATCACAATAAAATATTGTTCTAATTATTTTAAGTATTTCTGATTTTAATCTTTATAGTTAAAAAGGATCTATCCATAACCACTTCAATATGCTAAATTTATACATTCACCTTTACCAGTGACTTCTATGTACTTATCTGTTTAGATTTTCACCTTGAAGATTAGCAGCTTTCAGTCTCAGCTTGAAGAAACTGAGACTATCTCCTATAGCATTTCTTGTAAGGCAGATCTGGTTGCAATGTGTGACCTCAGCCTTGCTTGTCTGTAAAATCATTTACCTTTCCTTCATTTAGGAGAAAGTTTTCCTGGATAAACTATTCTTGATTGCCATTTGTTTTTCCTTCAGCACTTTGAATATATCATTCTCTCCTGGCCTGCCAAGTTTCTGCTGATGAACTTATGGTGGCTCCTCTGTATGTGATGAGTCAGTTTCCTGCTTTAAAGTTTGTCTTCCTCTTTTGGCATTGATTATGTGTCTTAGTTAAATTCCCTTTGGATTGAAAATGTTTAAAAGTCTTTGAGATTTATGAAGCCAGATATCCTTATTTCCCTCATGATTTGGGAATTTTTAATCTCTCTCTCTCTCTCTCTCTCCCTCCTCCCCTCCTTCTCTCCCTTCTTTCTCTGTCTCCATCTCTCTTCCTTCCCTGTCTCCATCTCTTTCTCTTTCTCTGTCTCTCTCTTCTTCCCCATCCCTTCTATAATGCTTATATTCATTTGTATTGATTTGTTTGTCTTCCATGGGTCCTGTAGACTATTTTATTCCTTTGCTTTTTTCCCTTTTTCTTATCAAACTGGATAATCTCTAAGAAATTGCCTTTAAATTTAGAGATACTTATACTCATATATTACAGCTTTTCATCACTATAGCAAAATATCTGAGAAAATTAACTTATAAAAGAAATTAGTTCATATTGGCTCCAAGTTCCAGAGGTTCAGTCTGTCACTAGTTAGTTCCTTGGCTTTTGGGTTTGTGGCTGTGTATCAGATCTTCAAAGGATCATGTAGAAGAACAAAACTGCTCACCTCTACCAGAAAGCACAAGAGAACAAGAAAAGGGGCCCACTATGACTTTCAAAAACATAGCCCCAGTGACTTAAAGACTCTCCATTAGACCCTCCCTCTTGATTTATTTATTTATTTATTATAGGGTCTTGCTATGCTGCTCAGACTCATAGTGATCCTCCTGTCTCAGCTTCCAGAGTTCTGGGATTATAGGCATGTTTCAGTGCAGGGCTGGCATGGTAGGCAGGGATACTCATATATTACAGGGATCGAATTTAGATCCTTGTGCTTGCCAGACAGTTGTTTAGACCACCGTGCTATCTCCCTGGCTCACCATCCCTCCTGAAAAAGATTGTAGCAATCCAGGTATCACAACTCTTGGAAGCAAGATTTTATACATGGGCTTTTGGGGGACAGTTAACATCCAAAGTATAGCAGCTTGAGGTTGCTTTTGCACAAACGTAGTTGAGAAATACTATAGTGCTTATTTCTAAACTACTGAAAAAATTATGTCCTATCATTTATATGTAATGCAATACAACCTTCCAGAGTAGCTTTTTTCTCCTTTATCCTGTCCTTCTACTGAAAGATCTTTTTGAAATAGGGTATTTGGAAACAGCTCCTCAGATTCTCTAGGTCTAAATATCTTCCTCATCAGCCATTTTCTTTTTGTAGAAGTTGCACATTGTTTATGTTTAACTCTGTCTACCATTATTTACTTCTTGGAACCTTGAAAATTGGAAAATAGAATTAATATTAAGAATTTCACCTGTACCGTGACATCCTGTAACTCAGTGGTGTCCCAAATTTTCTGTGAAAGGAGATTATGGGGCTACAGAGGAAAGTGATCAATAATGTAGACTGTGCCTAAAGAGAGTCACCTAGAGAGAAAACATGCTTTCAGGCTTTCACTGAGAGAAAATTGGTCAAGCAATGGCCATGACTCACATGTCTTACACTGACAAAAGACCTACTGTACATGGTTTCAGGGTAAATCCTGAGGGGATTTGACTGACCTTGTCAAATACAAAAGGTCAGTTACATTTTTTGTTATAGAGGTCTTGCTTTATCTTGGTCTTAACCATCCAGCAGAAATGTATAAAAA
>NDGN011443892.1:0-12259 GCA_002564285.1 Tympanoctomys barrerae
TCTTATATTGAAAGTTTGGTTAAGTGTAAATGTTTTAATGCTACCATAATTTAAAACCCACACCTACTCATAACATTATTTCCACAGTGAAGCCCTAGGTAAGTGGGTAGTAGCTAGAGACAAAAATCTGTAATATATATACATATATATATATATTATATATATATATATTATATATATATATATATCCCTAGAGTTTTAAAAGCAAACTTTAATTTACAAACATTCACATAGACAGTTCTATGAGTTTTGACCAAGGCACAGAATTACCTGATCACCATTAAATCAAATCTACCTTGGTAGAGAAACATTCCCTCTCTTCTTATCCACTGATAACTACTGATTATGTTACTTTGAATTTTCTAAAATATTCTATAAACAGAATCATGAAGTATATAACCCTTCAAATCAAATTTCTTTCACTTGCCACCTTTGCTTTTTTGGTCACTGTTGTTGCAAGTGTCAATAATTTGTTTTTGTTTTTGAGAGTTGTTACATAGTGTTATTTATCCACTAAGGAGTTGAAAGATAATCAAGTTGTTTCCAATTTGCAGCAATTATGAGCAAAACTGTCTTAAAAACTCTCACTGAAGTTTCTGTTAAGACGTAAGTTTTCATTTTTCATATGTATATATGTAAGAGTTGGAATGGTAGGTTGTGGGCGTCTGTTAACTGTAATGAAACTTCTAAAATAAGTGTGTAATCTCTCACTGAGCATTTCCTCTCAGCAGTGTCCAAGAGTACAAATCCTTCACATCCATTCAGATTCATTCTAGCTGCTTTGTTTTAGCCTCCAATACATGGATACTGGTATCTCAATAGCAGTTCTGTCTTTCTGATAACTGATGAGGCTACGAATGTTTTGATATGTTTATTTGACACCTTTATATCTCCTATAATGATCTATGTGTTAGAGTCCTTTACCCATTTTTAAATTGGGAATTTTGCTTTCTTATTCATGAATTCCCAAGTTTTTTATGCTGTACATATTTTTTATTTTATACAAATATACATATTTGTAAATAGATAGATAGATGATAGATGATAAATAGATAGATAGATAGATAGATAGATAGATAGATAGATAGGTAGATGCTCAGTCTGTGGCTTTAAATCATCTTAGCATTCTACTTTCATAGCCAAAACTTCTTAATTTTGATTAAATCTCAATTACCAAGTCTTCATTTAAAATAAGATCATGTATTGATCATGTATGTAAAAACAGTATATCCAAGCCCAGTATTATACAGATTTTCTCTTATGATTTCTCCAAGAAATCTTTATACTTTTAAATTGTATACTTAGGTCTATAATTGCTTTTGCTTAGCTTTTAAATAATAGATAAGTTTTATGTACCCAACTTCATCTTTTTAAACATAGAATATGTTTAAACATCAGTGCTGAAAATCTTCCGTTTCTCCATAGAATAACATTTTCTTTTCTGTCAAAACTGTTGACTGGATTTGTGTCATTCTACTTCTTGATTCTCTTTTGTGTTCCATTGATCTGTTTTTCTGTCATTTCACCAATACCAAATTCTCTTGATTATTGCTAATTTATTACAATCTCTGTAGCTAGATTGTGACATCTTACCACTTCACTTATCAGGGTTTGGGGCTCTTTAGTGCTAGTATTTTTCCAGGTAAAATATATAACTACCTTCACAATACTCTGTCTATAAAAAAGGTGCTGCAAATGGGACTGAATTTTCATTGTATCAATAAATAAAAGTAGGGGTCACTATCCTTTTAAAAATAAAGCATTCCAAGCATACTGTTTTGGAATATACCTGTAATGATAACACTTTAGAAAGCTGAAGCAAGAGCCTAGGAGATAGCTCGGCAGTCTAAGCACCTTCCTGGTCAGCTCAAGGATCCAGGTTTGATGCTCAGTATCACATGCTGTGTAAACCTGGGGCCTTCCGGCCAATGAAACTGGACATGCTGGCACACACCTATAATCCCAGCGCTGTGGCAGCTGAGATAGGAGGATCACTATGAGTCTGAGCTGAACAGTGGGACCCTGTACCAAATTAGTATATCTTTAAAAAAAGAAAGAAAGAATGAATGAAAAGAAAAGAAAAGAAAGCTAACATAGGATCACAAGTTTCAACTAAACATGACAAGGATTATTTGGTGACTTAGTGAAACACTGTCTCAAAATTCAAAAATAAAAATTTATAGTAGAGAAGTGCTAGGCATACAGCTAGTATGAAGGCTACACTCTCTGCACATAGTAACTCTCCAATGTTTAGGTTTTCAAATTACATGGAAGATTGTACTGTAACAGAAAAACACTACTGATAGCTATAGCAACCAGTGTCTGAAAGGAAGTAAATGTTCAATAAATATTTTGGGGGCAGTGTAGTGGCCTAAGGTACAGTAGTTTTAATTTCATCTTGTCTTTTTTCATACTTTTAGCTAGGGAAACCATAGGAGAAAGGAATTTACACATTTCTTGACAAAAAGAGTACAGGAGCCTGGGGGAGTCACTACACTAGTTACTGAATTTGGTTGCTAAAATGAAGTTCCAGTTATACCAGGAATGTGCTTTTTCTTTGGATAGGGCAAGGAGCAAGTACCTTTATAAGAAAAAAGCTACAGAATTTGTTTTTCAAAATGTTCGCCTTATGCTCTTTGTCCCCCCTTTTCTACCACCTCTGCAGATAGAGAGCTTGTTTTTTGGTTCTTATTAGCAATCTTGGGTAGAAAAAGGGTTCAGAGGATGTCTCTCCCAGTGATCATTCAACATTTTTTCCCATCAAAGCACCCATTTTTCAAATTAAATCTTACTAAGAAATGCAGTCAAAATAGATAAAAGCAGAGTTGCTTTGGTTGAACTGAATTCTGCAGAGATATTTGGAAGCTTGATATGGGGACTGCAGTGATTGGTAAACAGTCTCAAAAAGATTACGTAACTTGCTGAACGTTGCACAACAAATTGGTACAGAAGCAAAAATAGAGTCCCCATCTTCTGCTGCTTAGGACAAAGCTCCAAGTGACCACATTTTCAGCTGACGCTGAAGCTGGATTATATGTTTCTATGGGAACTGAGTTTTTATTTTCTTTTTATGGTATATAGAGAAATGTGCCTGGGCTTTATCTCTGCTTCAATATTTGATTTGAGGGGAGGATATTTTGAAGTCTTTTCTCCATAATAAGAAAGCTTCCTGGAGGTGAAGTCTCTGTGGTATTTTATCTTGTGTTATTTCTGCAACCCAGGTGGAAAACACTGACAGGCTTGAGAAAGAACGTGCACTAAAATCTTCATCTTGTATACGAGCAAGCTTTTCCAGCTGTTAGCCATGCTTCCAGGGCATTTGTGGAGGAGCTACAGGGCTTCAGAAGATGCTAGAGTAGTCTTTGCCTTAGAATACCACGTCTCCTGCTGGTTCCATGGGGATCAGAGACCATTCCAAGGTTTGCAAATTTACACCTGTTGCATTTAGAATTTCTTAAGCATGTGAATTAAACATACCAAGAAACAAGAAAACTGCAAACAGAAAGCAAATACATTTTATACAAGACTCTGAGTGCTATTCCCCATTCTAGGACAACTTTTTTCTGTTGTCTAACCCTCAATAATTTTTAAACCATAGGAACTTTGAGAAAGGCATATACTAATTGTAAATGCTGAATTCCTGGACAGTGCCAGCCAGCTAACAGGCATGGTCGTGTTTTTTATCTGGGTTGAAGGAGTAAATGAAATAATTCTTAGATTCCTGCCTAAATATATCACCTATTTAGAAGAATCCACTGAGGCAAAACTCTAGAGCGACAGATCTACCTTGTCCCCTTGACTGCATTAGCCAACTTCATTTTCCTTAAACTTTACAAATAGCACTGCCTTATTTTGTGTACATATGTTTATTTTTCCTCTTTCACTCTGGAACGTATTCCAGGAGAGCAAGGACGGTTTTGTCACTGTGTATTTGCCATGCTCAGAATGGTCCTAAGCATGCTGTGCTAGCAACAGTTTCATAAGTGTTGCTGGAACAAAGTAACTCTTATGTTCTTCAAATGATTCTGATCAAAGTAAAAAATCATATGGCAACATAGCCCTCTGACATAAGGAAATTATTTAAAGGACAGTCTTTTGTACTTATCAGGAAGCCTTTAATTCAAAAAAAGGCAAATTGCTGTCTTTACCTTGTTTTTCCAATGCACTGTCATCCTTGTTTCTCTGATATCTGAGCCACCTTGGATAAACTCTAGCGTTTCACTTTGTATCTTCCTCAGTAGAAATAACTTTGTGTGTTTTGAGTGCAAGGCTGACAGGGTCCCTGAGCTTCTCACAGTTGTCCTGATTTTAGGTCTCTCCATGAGTTACCAGTTGGTCATATGCTTAAATTGTCCACACTGACAGTAATGGGGAGAAATGTTCTTCTTAAAGGGGTGGTATTGGCTCTGCTGATCTCGGTGTGAAAATAACTGCACGGTTGCATTAAATAACAAGTGATGTGACATACTTCAGCAGTGTCCTTTCGGCTGGGGATACTCATTTTTTATGTTGTCTGAGTCCCTTGCTCTTTAGTATGTTATGCCAAGAAATAAAAATAAACACACACACACACACACACACACACACCGGGTTTAACTATAAATCTGGAAGACCCAACTCTAATTTCCAAATACATCTGGTTATTTAGGGCCTTAGGTATAATTATTCACTTCTTCCTTGTATGTTTGCTTTTCATTTATTTATTTTTTTGGCAGAGCCAAGGATTGCACACAGGCTCTTGTGCTTGCCAGGCAAGCGCTTATTCTACTGAGCTATCTCCTCAGCCCTTCTTTGCATGGTTTTGCCATCTTCAACATGATAAGAATGGAGTCTTCCTTTTAACAGTGGAAATTTTGAAAAACTGAATCAACACATGCTAACAGAGCTCCCTGAGTCTTCCTTAAAGAAGGTCCTCACAGTGACATAGGATTCTGGTCAATTGCTGGCCTGCACACTACTGGTCGGCCTTTTCAGCAGAGTAGCCTACTTGTTTTCCAGTGTAGAAAGCTGCTCTGCTGCTTGCCTGTTTATCATGCAGAACTAGTTAGATGTTTATTCCAAATCCCAAGACTTGTAATCTAGAAGCTGAACCAAACTGTGATTCCACTGAGGGCTGCAGAAAGCTCTTTTGAGAAGAAGTTAGGCACACATCTGTGTGTCTCACTGGGTTCCCTAGCAGCATAGAAAATGACCTGGCTCCACTGAATTTCACTGTCAAGGTAGTTTCTTGTTTACAATGAGTGCCTGCAAATCACCAAGATTTCTGTTAGGAGCTGCATACAAAATGTGTCAGGACTGGTTTACTTCAAGGAGCTATGATGAATTTTACTGCATAGTCAATGCAAAATAAGTGTGTATTAATTATGCCCCATGCCCCTGTCTCTTAGAGTTTTGAAAAGACCCCTCACAGATTTCCTAATTATGTGTGTGCATGTGGGGTTTTTTTGGAAGGAGGGGAGAAGGGGAGAGAAAAGGAGAGGGAGATGAGATCTGTGAGTTTCCCTCTTCAGTCTTGAGAAAATTGGAGATGGACAGCTGGAGACAAAAAAAACCCAGACTTTACCAAAAGAGACATTCAGCTGTTTGTTCTGTCCTCTCCTAAACTCATTAAAAATATAGCCAGAAGTCTAATGCCATGAGGAACCTTTATTGCACATTCTAAGTGTAAAAATAGCAGCTCTCACTGTGTTGCTGAGAGCACATATTAAATGGGCTGATGGGGAGTACTGGGGTGATGGTGACAGTGATTTCCTCTTGACTCTGTCTCCACGTAAGTCACATGGCAAGTAGGAAAGTAGACAATTTCATCTTGATGAAAGTATTTCTTTGCCCAGGAGAGTTGTAATAGGGCACAAAGCCCAAAATACTTATGCCAAATTCCTCAAATCATCCATTCAACTTAGAGAACAGTTATGATCTTTATAGATGCCACATGAAAGTAGTGAGATTGGCCTGAGAATTCACAGAAAGTAGAGAAAAAAGCTGCCACTTTAAGCTCTCAAATTGATAAGAGAGTTTTTTTCCCCCTCCTTTTAGTAGAATAGGGCTACAATTTTTCTGTAGTATAGCTTTCTATAGCGTGTAGATTCTGCATGAATGGATCTTAATGCTCACTGCAGATTGTGATTTTACAAGCTTTTAAAGTACACCTAAGGTCCTAGAGTCACTAATGCCATCTTGACATCCTTGATTAGAATGGAACCCATTATCAATGTGCTGAAGTTTTTTTTTTTTTTTNCAACTTTTTGTAATACTACTAAGGTTTAGTGCTTACTTGTTATAACTTAACTGATCCTACTAGCTCCCGTCATGTCTTTATTAATCTTCCTGCAAGAACCACACTCAAGTTTGGGTAGCATCATCTGAACGGGATTCAAGAATCTCTGATGAAACTGAATTTAAGTCCCCCAAAGGAGGAATTACGTCTTAGGTCTTCCTTTGTGTCCTTTTGAATATTCTTGTACATTAGTGTACAATTTTATTCATCAAAAGATTTAAAATTTATGGTGCTTACTTTGTTGTCCAGTACTTACCTATTCATAGACTGGAACATTCCTTTTCTACATTTGACATGCTCTCGTCACAATGTTAATTTGTCTTGTGCCTAATTTTTATCTTCATATGGGCCTTCTGAATCCTTATTTACAAACCTAAAATTCTGGAATGAAACTAAAAACTTGTCTACAGTGATAAGTTTATTTTTTGAAGAGATATTTAAGAACCATAATTCATATGATTAAATTAAAGGGTCATAACTTTAGAAGAATTTGAGCTTCTTGGAAAATAATGTATTATTTTGTTGCATTATACCCTAGATCGATGCAAACTTTTGACTAGGATTGAGGTTTAAAAACATCTTTGAAGAAATTCTCTTTTCTATTGAAACTCATTGTCTTATTGATTTCTGGTGGCCCTTCAACTTTTAAAGGAAATTTTTCCATATTATATAAAAACTTACCCTTTTTCCCATTTTGTATAATAAAAAATAGGCTCACTGGGCTAGGCCCTGCACCTGAATACCTATTAGTTTTTATACTTTCTGTTACTGAATAGAAAATATTCTACAGTGACAGTCATAATGCTTAATGGATTCCCGCTTGGAATACAAATGTAAATGACTAAGGAGCTTAATATTTATGGCTAGACTACATCTCAGACCACTAAGCCAGAATTTTATTTGGACAAGGAGAAGTCTGACACCTAAGTGTCTGTTTTATTTATTTTTAATTAATTATATTGAGAAAGAAATAACAATGATACAGTTTCAAAACAGGTTAGTAGGACAGTTGCAATCATTAATACATTGCATATTGTTGTCTTCATAGTAGTTATTCATAGTACAGATGCAGACATGATATCCTGTCCAAACACTATTAGTACAAATCTTCTCATTGAATTAAAATAAAGTAGCTGTATATCTAGCCTAACTAATTTATATGCACATATATGTTCTTTTTTCAGTAAAAAATGGTTCTCCAGTTTTTTTTTTTTTTTTTTCTTTTTGGTGGAACTGGGGATTCAACTCAGGCCCTTGCGCTTGACAGGCAAGTGCTGATTCTAGTGAACTATCTCCTCGGCTCCTGGTCCTTCATTTATATCCCCATTTTTTGTTTAGTTTTATCAGAGATGGGTGTTCAATTGCCATTCAAATATTGTAAGTGCATGAATTCAGCAAAATAATCCAATATAGTCCAGTGGACTATAATCATGGCTGTTTTAAGGGAAAACTATTGAGGAATTCTGGTTAAAATGTTGCTGTCCCATCATTATTATAAAAATTGTTATATATTTTCTTCTAATATTTCTCTAAATTGTTCTTCATAATCTATAATTGATGAAAACACAATTGTTTATAGTCTTAATAAGCATTAGGATAAACTTTTTTAAAAAAATTCTTGTGTAAAATCAGATGACCAGGTATGGAAAGGTGATTCACATGTGAAATCAGGGATGAAACTGAACTCCAGTCGTTTTGGCAACACAATTCACCTGGTTTATTTATTTTTTTCTCTTTTTAGTTTTATTTATTTATGTACAGAGTAAGTAAAGAAATGCATGTCATGTATTATTTAAAAGTATTCAAGGTTACACAAGCACGAGAAAGTTTTTCTTACCAGTTCCCTGCGAAATTTAGTGTTCTTCTATCTCCCAAAGCAGCCTGTTTTGGTTTGTTGAATTTTCCCCATCTTCTTCTCCTTTTCAACAAGGTAGCTGTTTGCTTCTCTCCCTTTCCACTGTGCACAGCCCATTCAGGCCCCTGGCTTGCTAAATTGAATTATTTTGAATTTCCTGTTGTCAGCTCTTCGTGTTGCTTCCTGGATTTTCCTGGCCACTTTGAGTTATATAATCTTAACAAGAAGTGTTTTAGAAAGGCCAGTGATGAAGGTCATGGTATATGTCTTATTCACAATTGTTGTCTTCTTAGCCATATAAACAGCACAAAATTACGATTTATTTTATGGACCACAACAGTGAACTGCAATAGTCATGCTATTGTTAGAATATGCTTTGTCCTTCAAAACTTGAGTATTAATTTAACCCTAAGTATGAGATGATTCAGAGGAGCCCTTTAAGAAGTGGTGACTTCTCTAGTCTCTCTATATAAATGAAATTCATGCACATGATTAATGGACTAATGTTTTAATGAGTTACGTTGGCAGTGGACCTGATAAAAAATCCAGTTAGGTTTCCTCTGTGTTCCTCCTTTCTCTCTCGCCTCTGCGGTATAGTATCAAAGCTTCTTTTCTGTCTACCAGCAGAAAGGCTTTCACATGGTGTAGCCCTTTGACATTGGACAAGAAAGATGAGCCCAAATAAATGCCTTTTCTTATAACTTGCAAGTCTGTGACATTGTGTTACAAACAACAGAAGATGAAGTAGCAAGATAGCTGAGGCTGCATGAGAAAGTCCTGGGTTTTACCTGGGAATGCAACTTGCAAGATACAAAGTGTTGAGTGAAATGAGATTGTGTTTTTGCTGCTGCTATTAGCATTACTCTTATAAAATGCAGGTTATTGGGATATCAAGAAGGGTAAACCAGAGGCATAAGAAGATCCCTTGGTCTAGGAATCATAGCTGCTGGGTATGCATTGAGATTGATGCTATGGCTGGAATAAGATTACATTGGCAGCCTAGCATGCTGCAGTAAGGGATGAGCACTGTGGAGATTTTCTTTCTTTTTTTCTTTTTTCTTTCTTTTTTTTTGCAGAACCAGGGATTTAACTCAGGCCCTTGGGCTTGCCAGGAAAGTGCTTACTCCACTGACTGAGCCATCTCCCTGGCCCCATGTGGGGAGATTTTCAACCACTGAGGCTGTGCTCTTTAAGAGGACCATGGCACTTGTATATTTCTTTTTCCTTCCTTTATATCTTGACCATGTGGTGAGTGTTTGGCCATGTGCTGCCATCATGGTAGCAAGGCTCTAAATAGCCCCAAAGGGACAGGGCCAGTAGACTGTGGAGTAAAAATTCCAAGATTGTTATGTGAGCCAAAATAAAGTGTATCTCTTCCCAAGTTTATTATTTCAGGTCTTCCTGATAGTTATAGAAACTTGACTAGCATGTTTGATCATTAAATAGGAAATGAAATCCAGATTGAAGCTTACAAATGCTTTTAGGGAAGAGGAAAAAGAGAACCAAATATCCAAGCAGAAAAAAAAATAAATTAGGTCTATATTTTATTTTTTTATTATAATTGTATTTTATTTTGAAGACTGAAAACAAAAGCAAGAACAAATAATAGAAAGAAAGACAGAAACAGGGTACCATACGAAAATGGATGTTACAGATTTTCAAAACAAGAACAGCTGATTAACAATGGATAATATATTATCTATTTTTATCATCAAATCTATTGCTCAGATAAATAGATATAGTTATGAAAGATTAGACATATAATTGAATGTTACTACTTGCTTTCAAGAAATCTTATTTTTTTTCTCTTTTCTCTTTTATTTTTTATTACTTTTTCAAAAAACTATTTTAAAGACAGTAATTGATAAAACATTAGGAATAGTATGCATTTTAAAGACCAAGATGAAAGATATTGAAGCATGGTTTTTGTATTATTTATTGCTGTCCTTTATGTAGTTGATTAGTTCATAGATATCAGAATACAGAATTAGCCAAAGTGAAAATTCTATACATTAATTTTCAAAAAATGATGGAAATAATTATTACAATCACCTCAGCCATCCTGTACATATACTTGCATGCTTTCCCTCTACCTTTTTCCCTATCTTTTCTCCTTTCTCTCCTCTTCATTGTTTAATCCTTAAGTTCCATTTCTTTCCATTTTACTGTATCTGTTATACCTCTCAGGTTTTGTTTCTTCTTTCAGGTTCTTACACTAGGGAGACCATATGATATTTACACATGTGGGTCTGGATTATTTCACTTATAAGTATAGCCTCTAGTTGCATAAACTTCTATATTATATTTTACTCATTTTTACAGTTAAAATAGACATTGAAAGGATTTAAATATCAAGTTTATTTTAACAACTATTTCATAAATAAGTTAATCTGCATATAACTGAAAAATGTAAATATCAAAAATAATGATAAAGTGTAAACTAACCTCAAAAATATCTAATGGACAAATGTATGAGGGAAATAAATGTGGAATCATTGTCTGTGGTGGACTGACAACTGGTGGTCAGCTTGTGACATCTGACTGAACTCAGCCAGCTCCCTTAGGTAGGAGTGGGAGGACCATCTGAAGATTGTTGCCTGTAGCATAAGAAGAGGAACTAGAGAAGAAGCAGAAAGTTTGCTGGACGCTGGTAGAAGCTCTTGCAGGTTGTTGAGAAGCTGTTAGGAGAGGTTGATTTTCCTAGGAGTGCTTGTCATGCTGACTTTCCTGATAAGCTCTGCTGTTCTCATCGTTGAAGGACCTTTGGACCTTGTTGCCCTGAACAAGACTGCAGTTCATTTTGGGGAATCTCTGGTCCTCACTTTGAACATTGCTTCCTGCCTCTGGAGGGGAAGATGGTTCACTGCTCAGACTCCTGGCAAAGCTTGTCGTGTTGACTTTCCTGATGGGAACTCAGTTGTTCCTATTATTGGAGGAACTCAGGAACAAAGAGCTGTTTCTGAAGATGGCTGTGGTACGTTTAGTGGGAGCTCTGGTTCTTACTTTGAGCATTGCTTCCTGGCTCCAGTTCAGATCCCTCAGCCTGACAGCATAGATCCTTCACCCCCCGGCACAGACTTTTTCACTTCCACCACTGACCTTTTGGCCTTCTCATTGCAGATCCATGAAACAGATCTGCATTGGATATTGTCCTGGTCTCTAGGCCTCCACTTGGACTCATGGGAAACATTGTTGTGGATTCCAGCTCTTCAGCTGGACTCATGCAGGACATTACTATGGGATCCAGGCCCTCAGATGGATTCTTTGGTCTTTAATGCGTGGACAGATTTCCTGCACTCTTGTATAGGATTCTTCGTGTGATTTGTTATAAAATAATCTTATAATTGAGTGTCCTTTATTGTATTGTCTCCCTTGCAAAGCCCCAAACTATAACACTGTCTTGATCTTTATTATTATAACAAATGATTTATATCATGATGTTTACTTTCTTCTAAAGGTCAAGTCCAAAGGAACTGTTGAGTTGTTTTCCAAATGCAAGAGAAGAAAGTGGCCTGGACCTTTGGTGACTAATGTACCACTCTGCATTTTTACATTAATTGTTGACAAGACCTGAAAGGCAAGAGTTAACTGTCTTGTAATAATTATAGTTTTTGGGGAACTACCCGCTCGGGCCCCCCTCCTGTCCCTCTCTTGAACAGGAGCTTTCTTTCCCTCAATACATATATTCTGCTCATAAAAAAATAAAATAATTATATAGTTTTAACATTCATGGTTCAACAGCAATTTCAGATATCTTGGAATTGGTATTTGACTATTTCAAGTTTCTTTGCCCTGAACCATTTAGATGCAGGCACTATAATTAAAAGCTCACATACAGAACTTTTAGTTGGAGATAGATGTGTAGAGTAATTTTCATATCAGACCCAGTAGGGAAAGATGCGTTTGGGTACTTGGATTAGGTTGGGTATACATTTTAAATAGGATTGATGTCACTAAGGAGTGAGTTGTACAGATGATTTATTTTCTCCAACAAAGCCATTTGGAAAAAAAAAGTTAGTGTGCAGAAAAGCAATATAACAAGGAATGAATCAGCCGGTACAACACTCCATTCTTATTTTGCTTGAAGTAACAGGTCAAACATACAGATTTAAAAAAAAAAAAAAAAA
>NDGN011443903.1:0-17207 GCA_002564285.1 Tympanoctomys barrerae
TTTTTTTTTTCCAATCAAGAAAACAATACCTGCTTGCTCCTTTCTTGTAAATGTTATGGCAAATTATTCTATATGTTTGTGTAATAAGCTGTGTTAAGTTGCAGAGCTGGAGACAGAAGTGAAAACTCAGCCTTGCAGGACTGAAGCAAAGATGTCAACGGAAATGCATTGGCTTCAGCTGGAGTTTGAGAGGCAGAAATCAAGCCTCACCCCTGTCAGTTCTCAACACTGACAGGACTTCCAGGTCCATGGCCCACCTCCAATAGCCTGTGTTTCCATTGCTGAATTATACTATTATTTTCATATGGACACTCTGAATTCCTTACTTATAATGACATTTGTGACTACCCTCACTCACCAAGATTACACAGGCTGTGCACCACTACTCAAAATACTCATATATATTTGTAGAAGCCACTTGCCATGCGTATTTACATGTTCAAAAAAATTATAGATGGAAACATCGTATGAACCCTTAGTATGCCTATGATAGTCCATCCCTTAAATTCAGAGATTGATACCATTCTTTTGTGCAAGAAATATTTGCTGTCTCCTAATACTACATACTCCTATTTTCATTTAAATCTAACACCTCACGAAATTCATCAACTTATACTTTTCATACCTCATGGAAATGATCTAAGACTCTTGGTGTTAACTCTACCACTGACCAGCCCCAGGATCTATACCTTCCCAATCTACTATTTATATTTGTTATTCTCCACCTGATTCCTAAGCCTAATAGGTTTGTGAGCCAACAGCAAGAAAAAAATTGAGAACACAGTTAATATATTTCATATCCTTTTATTTCAATATGCATTGAAAAATATTGCCACAACATATAATGTGTGCATATAAACTATAGGAAAAAGGCTGGCAACATAGCTCAGCAGACTAAGTGCCTGCTCTGGCAAGCTCAAGGACCAGGGTTCAATCCCTGTTCCTGCATGCCATGCCGGCTGTGCGTCCATGGCACGCCGAACCATGACTGAGTCTAAGCGTTGTGGCACATGGCTATAATTCCAGCACAGGGAAGGCTGAAAACAGGAGAATCACTATGAGTCTGAGTTGCATAGTGAGACCCTGTACCGAATATATGAATGGAAAATTTAATAAATATATAAGTTACAGGAAACACAAGCAATTTCTAGGAATTCTTTGGGTACATCTAATACAAGCTGGATTCATCAATGATAAGACCTTTCTAAACGAAGTGGAGAAAGGAATTTCATCAAACTCACAGGGACCTGCAAGAAAGGTGTACAAGGTTCCACACTGAAGTGACATCAGTTAGCACTGTATGTCTTGTTCAGAGAGTTGTTTTTTGTTTTGTTTTGTTTGTGGTAGTGACAGGTAATCAGTCTACATGATTTCAATGGAGCACTCGGTTGTAATAAAGAGGGTAGAGAAATGTAATTTGGGGGAAGTAGAGTTAAGAGAGAAGTGTTCCTAGTGTGTCTACCTCATGTGTTCATTTATGGAATCTAGATTTAACTATAGAATGAAAACCAAATATTTATTTATCTCTTGAGGTGAAAGATATGTATAAAGTGGATTTCAATTCTATTGGATTTACATTTCTATCAAAAATACAACTAGCAAGGTGTGGAAGGATTTGTGTGTGAAGAAAGATATATAATAGGATAGGCAAAACAATGTCCTCCAACCTCCCACACAGCCATGTCCCATTTCCCAGGACTTATGTCTGTGTCATTTTACATGGGAAAGGAGATCTGCAGATATGAGTAAAGGATCTCTAGATGGAATTGCTATCTGGATATTCTCAATGATTTTAATATAAAATATGAATCCATAGAAATAGAATAGAAAGGCAAAAATCTAGGTGAGAAAGATGCAGCATCTATGGAGAAACAGTTACAAGAGATATTTATCATGAGTCCACCTAAAGAAATAAAAGGACTCACTACCTCCTTCTCTGATAATCAAGGTTTCTTGCTGTGAAATCAGAGAAAGAAGGCAATGGACCAAGGATTGGGGCAGCCTCTAAGAGCCGGAGTGGCTCTCAGCCGCTGACAACAATAACATTATGCACTGGCTTTATCAGACAAGTGAATTTTGCCACTCAAATGAACAGAAAAAAAATTTTTCCCTATTGCCTTCAGAAGTGAACTCAGCCTGCTGACACTTGTTTTGGATCTTTTGTGAGCATTATTGTACAGTTTTCTAAATCAAATTGGAGCTTTTTCAATTCACATGAAATGAGCGATAAGCATTTCAAAGTAGCAGGCGAAAAGGGAAGTTCAGAGAACACAGAATCAATGTGTTTAGTGTAGACCCTGTATGAAATACAAGTAAATAAATAAATAAATAAATAGATAAATAAATAAGTTCCTATATGAACTACAATGAAAATTCCAATAGAATTCTACCACAAAAATAAGCCTTGTTTCAACTGTCACACCCAAGGCAGGCTTTTTAATATTTTTAAAGAGAATACAAAAAATATTTTTTAAAAAATTAGCAACAATACAGAATGACACCAAACAAAATGATAGGAATTCAGCAATGGTTGCTCTACTGCATACTGTTGGCTTGACACTATTGGCTGTTCAGATTACCAGACATAAGCTTGTAAATTGGTCAAAAGAATTATGAAAGTTTAAAATGGAGAAAAAATATTTAAGCATTAAATGCTTCTTTGAAGAATCAGCAGAAATCAGCAGTACAATTATCCAAGCTATCCTGCATATGTACATATATATTTCTTTCTCTTTCTCTCACTCTCGCTCTCTCTTTCTTTCTCTTTCCCTTCTCCTTTCCCTTTTCCAAGCTGTTCCTTCCCTTTGAACATTTTCTTTACTTCACAGTCTGTCCATTGCACCTTTCAGATCCTGTTTTCTCTTTCAAGTTTTTGTGCTACAAAGAAAATATGATATTACATACGTGGGTCTGATTTGTCCCATTGATGACTTTAGTCTCTAGTTGTATCTGTTTACATATAAAAGTCTTGAGTTTATCTTTTTTATAGCTTAGTAATACTCCGTTGTATTAAAATACCACATCTTTTCTACCCTTTCCTCAGATAATGAGCATTTGGGTTGTTTCCAAGATTTAGCTATGACGAATTGTGCTGCTATAAAAATGGATGCACAAATTTTGCTGTGCTATGATATTTTCAGTTCTTTTGGAAAAATACACAGGAGGGGAACAGCTGGGTCAAATGGGACCTCTAATGCTAGTTTTTTTAGGAATCTCCAACTGATTTACATAAGGGTTGTACCTGTCTGCACTCCCACCAACAGTGCAAAACAGTTCCTTTTCCCAAGGCCCTTGAAGCATTTGTTATTGATTGACTTCTTGATGATAACCATTGTGTGTGTGTGTGTGTGTGTGTGTGTGTGTAGTAAGACGGATTCTCAGTGTTTTAGTTTGAATTTCTCAAATGACCAATGATGTTGTACATTGTTTTATATATTTATTTGCCATTTGTATTTCTTCATCTGAGAAGTGTATGTTCATCTCAGTTACCTGTTTTTTAGTGGGCCTTTGAATATTCAGTGCCTCTTTGTTGTTGTTGCTGTTGTTTTGGTTTTAATTCTTTATAGGTTTTACATAGAAATCTTTTGTTTCAGGAACAATCAGCTAAATTCCCAATTTCTGAATTTTCTTGTTAGTCTGTGGATGATTTCCTGTATCATGCAGAAACTTTTCAAAAAGGTGAGATCCCAGTTGTCGATTCTGTGAAGTATTTCACATGAAGTTTGGTTTTTATTTATAAACTGCTTGCCTACTCTTATGTCTTCAAGATTTCTGCCTACTTTTTCTTCCGGTAGATTTAGTGTTTCTATTTCAGAATTTAAAACTTTTATCTTTTTTGACTGTATTTGTTGCATGGTGAAAAACAGGTCTAATTATAGACTTTGTCATGGGGAGAGCCAATTTTTCCAGCACTATTTATTAAAAAAGCTATCTTTCTTCTATTGAACATGTTTGCTCTTTTTGTCAAAAATAAGGTGGCTAAGTGTGTGTAATTGGATCTGCATCTTCTAATCTGTTCCACTGATCCTCAGGTATACTTTTTGCCAATTCCATGCTGATTTTATCACAGTAGCTTTGTAGTCCAATTTCAATCAGGGATTGTGATGCCTCCTGCCTTTCCTCTATTGCTCAAGATTTCTTATACTATCCTAGGTCTCTTCTCTTTCTAAAAAATTTAGGAATGTTTCCTCTGGACCTCAGAGGTACACTAATGGTATTTTAATTGAGATTTTATTCAATCTGTATAATAATTTTGGGAATATAATCATGTTCACAATGTTGGTTTTTCCTATCCATGAGCAGGGAATATCTATGTTCTGAAAAACTCTTGGACTCCATTTTTGGTTTTTTGTATTTTAGTACAGCGTCTACAGGGTCTCACTATGTAGATCAGACTGGTAGTGATCCACCTGTGTCCAGCCTCCCTAGAGCTGGGATTACAGGTGTGTGCCACCACACTCAGTCTCAATCACCATCTCAGTGCACCCTGGGGGTGGGGCTGGCAAGACAGACCAGTGAGCGAATCCTGCTGCATCTGCCTACACAGGCGCTTTAATCCATTGTGGTATTTGGCTGGCCCTTCAAATCCTTTTTAATAGAACTATAATTTTCACCCTATAGATTTTTTACTTCATTTGTAAAATTAAGTTCTAAGTATCTCCTTCTTTTGGTTGTTATTGTGAAAGATATGATTTCCATCATTTGTCTCTTAGTATGCTTCTTGTCTGTGTACAGAATGCTATCGATTTTTAAGTGTTGACTTTGTACCCTGGTATGGTACTGAATTTGGTTTTTATAAGCACACATCATTTGGTGAAGTCTTTGAGGTCTTCTATTTAGAGCAGTGATCACCACCATCATCATCCACTGCTCTCCTGCTATGAAAGCATGAATTTGCCATAATGGATCCTCTTCTTCATCCATGCATGAGTAATCTGATGATTCACTTTTAACTTTTTATAAAACTAGCAAATCTTTTTTATGTGCCCTTATACAGAATTGGGCTACTTCTTCAAGAAAAATCAAAAGAAAATGATTTTTTAAGCAAATCTCAGAGAGGTGTGGGTGTATTTGACCCTCTCTTATGCTTGGATAAACATATGCAATCACAGCCTGGACATGATATGGGTAAAAATACCACTTTGCTACTTTGCACATGTGCACAAACTGTGTCGTGCATCATACCACGTTGGTGAACACACACTCATTTCTTCATGTTTCCCTCCAGTGCACGTGCTGAGACATATACTTGGTTGCTGTTGCACTGCAGTAAAAATTTACAGTAAAAGGGCAAAAGATGGGTCTGCAGGACCCAATGCCACCATAGAAAACTGCAGAGCAGGCACTTGGAAAGAAAGTAAGAGTAGGTTGTATAGTTCAAAAGCAGTAGTGAGGGTCTTAAAATGTCAATAGTGGTCAAGAATCAGAAAGATGAATTTTGTGTGAATGTCACAAAGACTAATGACTCAGTTTTGGTTAAACAAAATTATAGTATTTTTCATTTATAAAACATAATTAGATAATGACAGAGGTGGAATAAAACTGACTTTCACAGTTAGGGATTCAACTGATGTTTAGCTGATGAAAATCTTCTGTAGACAACTGAAATTAGAAAAGGCAGAGTGAAAGGGTCCTACAGTGTGGAAGAAGGGGTTGGTTGTCATATTGATTTAAGGTATCGAAACCTGCAAAATGCCCGATATCTCAATAAACATTAAATTTTATTTTATAATCATAAAATCCTCTACGTCCTATTTACTGTCAATCTTATAGTCTCTCTGAAACCGCTGTTTTCATTGAGCAGCTGCATCTCTCAGGCTTAATAGCATCTGCCTTCTACACAGCCATGTGCTCACACATGATAGCCATGTGCGTCTGCAGGCCCACCGACGGGGATGCAGACCTAAAGCTCCACTACCTGCAACAGAATCTGACATTATGCCTCAAAATCTAATTCAAAGAACAAAACCTGGTCAAAAAATCTAACTGTTCTCTATCTAAATGTCTAATCATATCTTTATGATAGGGGATGTTCATAAAAGCAAAATTCAAATGAATAAAAATAAAGAAAATAAAGGAAAAAATTTAAAAGAAAAGAACGTCTGGAGAAAAAGAACCAACTGAAAACTCAGTTGAACTTTTAGGGGACTGTGGAGCAATTCTCATATACTGCTGCCATATTTGGGCTGTTTTCAATTTCCCTCCATTACTCTTTTTAAACTCTTTTAGGATTGTTTGGTGAATTTCTTCATTTTTTTTTTGGACTTAGTACAAGGTGTACAGTGTCTCACTACACAGATCAGATATATCATGATCCTCCTGTTTTCAGCCTCCCAAGAGCTGGGATTATAGGAGTGTTGTCACCATGCCCAGCCTCAATCACCATCTCAGTGTGTCCCGGGGGCGGGGCTGGCACTTTAGTCTGCTGAACTATCTGGCCTGAATTTCTTCTTAAATTTCATGTTTCTTTCCTGTCCTTTTCACTGTGCATTTTGTTATTCTTTCTATTTAATAATTTTATCATGTCTTTTTCTTCTTCTTTGCTCTTATCCTTCAAAACTAAGGTAGTGGTTCATAATTGATCAAGGAGTCTTCTGAGAGAGGAGAAGAGAATCTGCACTTGCTGGCTAAGTTGATGAAAGCAACTTTTAATGGAAGAATTCTGTGGCAGGCAGAGTGCAAGCTACTATAAAGAATAGATCCTGAAAAAGGTGACCCTGGGTGTTGCTGACCCTCGATGGCACAAGAGAGGCTATGCCAAAAACACAGAATAAGATGTGAACTCAAAAACATTCTATGCATTCTTCTGTTTAAGCAAGAAATACTACATTACCCATCACAGTACTTCTCTGGCACCTAGAAACTGAGATTGCAAAGCTGACCAGTACTAAGAAAGAATGCTTCCATTTTATGTCTCCATTAAAAGTGCCACGGATATCACAAATATGAGCATGCTGTTGTACACACAAATTATGACCAGAACAGCATTATCTATCAAGAAGCAATACATGTTTCGGATTGAAACAATATCCCGAGATGTGGAGATAGTTTGGCAGTCTAAGAGCCTACCTGACAAGCCCATTGACCTGGGTTTGATCCTCAGTACCTCCGGGTGTGCCATGCCAGCTGCAGAGACCAAGTGTGGTGGCACAAGCCTGTAATCCCAGCGTTGGAGAGGCTGAAATAGAAGGATTACTATGAGCCTGAGCTGTGTAGTGAGACCTTGTGCCAAATAAATAAATAAATAAATAAATAAATCCCTCCACTCCTGATAAGCGGCCTTGTATCCTAGTAAAATTAATCAAAAAGAACAATTACATTTGTCTTTCTTGGTTTAGCTCGATTTTTTCCTTAGTAATCTATTTCTAGAGGTAATTGTGCTCTACCCTCAGTCATATCACCTCTGCGAACCTAGTATGTTCAGGTCAATATGCATAAATGATGATGACAGTATGTGTGTGTGCTGTTGACTGCTCCAGATAGTTCTTTACACAACTAGTTTCCTTGATTTCCGGTATATAGCTACACAAACTGGAAGAGTTTAAGGGGATTTTTGTTTGAGGCTATACTTGAAAAACTGTAAGATCCTCTATGGACATAAATTATTTGGAGAAAAGAGAATACAGAACATTTATTTCATTCTATCTATGATAAAATTGAGACAAAGGGAGAAGTTATCTGCTCCCGGCCATGTACTGTGTGGTAAACTCATGTAATTCAGGACTTGTCCTACATGTTCTCCAATTTGTCCTCAGTGTATCAGAAGTAAATGTACAGAGTACTATAAATTTTCATGGTGTCTGCAATAGGTTGGTAGCAAAATCCACACTGATTATAGATGTTTGTTATTTTCCTCACTTGTCCTAGAGAGTAGCTTCCTCTTGCTCAGATAACCCTGACGTTGCCCTGCGACACCTCCTGTAACGCACAGCAACGGTGGTCTCTGTAGGCGCCACGTGCGCTGGCTTCCTGCAGTCCCACGCCCCCACACCAGGCTTCCGCCGGCTCTGCAGCAGCCTCTCTCTCCTCTTCATTTATGTCATCACTGGTCAGCCAGGCTTCTCCTTGGTGTTCCCTGGGCCTTGGACGCCCTGCTCAAGTCGTCCATCTCTTCCCTCCTGCAGTTGTTCAAGGATCGCGTCACTTGTGCTGTCTACTCACTGACATGGTGCTTGTCCACCCTTCTGAAGGTTTCTCCCATTTATCTCCTGCCTAACCTCAATGACACACTTATTTATAAATTTCACTGCTTCAGACTTTTTCTTAAAATGTATTGCTCTCCCTAAACCCTACAAACACTCTTCACTGGCCTTGGGTACCATCTTCACTCTCCATTTAGGATCCTTTCTCCAGTACAAAAAAGTTTGCCTTGTTTTATTCATTTCTCTTTTCCATAGTTAAAAATAGAGCTGCCTCTTCCTAGGCAACCATTTATCCACTGAATTACTGGAAATAAAACATTTGAGAGCTAAATGCTGTTGAGTAAGGCTACACAGTATAGTGCAATTCACATTTACAACTAAAGAAATTAAGCTTGGCTCCAAATACCAATGATCCTGCACTTCTGCCTAAATATACACAATATGATTATTTCAATTAGGTCCAATTTTCTACATCTATTCTAATATACAAAAATTTTAGAATGCATTGTGATATGCCCATTTTTCAAAAAATTTAAGTTATTTATGGCAGATGAAATTTACATAACATAACATTGACCATTTCAGAAATAGTTTAAAGTGACTAAGTCAGGCATTTGAAAAGGCGAGAGACATTTAGGGCACTCACAGTGCTTTGCAAATAACATGTCTGTGTATAATTCTAAAGTATTTTCATCAGTCCAATGAAAAAGCCCTAATCCACTAGCCAAGTTCAATCCACTGAACCAATGCCAACTTTAAAACACATGGAAACTTTAGTCTACTATTTGTTTATTGGATTCATTCATTCTCTGTATTTCATCTAAATAGAATTATAGAATATGTGACCTGGTGCATCAGACTATTTCTGCATAAAGTTTTGAGGTATATGCATATTGTAACACAAACTAGAACATAATTTATAGTCATGAATAATTCTAATTATATATACATATATATTATTTTCTTATCTGCTAGTGGATATTCTACTGTTATAGTCTGCCTTTTGCTATAGTGAATAAGTGTATATACTTGCTTTTGATCACCTGTTTTTAATTTCAAGTTTTTATAAAGGGGTACAACACTGGAGAATGAGATATTTCCAGATTGAACTTTATAAGACTGCTAAATTGTTTTCCACAACAGCTTTCTGAAATGAGCAACTTTTGGAGGGGTGGCAGTACAGGAGCTGAAACTCTGGACCTTGCAATTGCTAGGCAGGTGCTAATGTCACTGAGCTAGGTCCCTGTTACTTCAATCAGCTTTTTTTGATGGTTCTAATTTTCTCACATACCTACCAAAATATGCTATTTTCCATTTTTAAAATGTGATCAAACTGGTTGATGTAGTTGTAGTCAGGATTTTCAAGGGAAACAGTACAACACAGAACACATAATTTACAGGATTATTTTATATTAGTCACCAAAGAATCAAAAGAAAATCAGCAGGAAATCTGCATACACACTAAAAGCCCAAAGACTCCAACTGAGGTCCTGGACCCCACTCATGCAAGATTCTGCATGAGTCCAAATGAAGAACTGAAGCCCGTTACAATGCTTCATGCAAGCCTATTTCATGGGTCTGTTCTGGGAAGGCCAAAGGTCAGAGGTAGAAGCTAGAAAGTCTGTGCCAGTGGGATGAAGGATATGCAGTGGAGCCAGGAAGTGACACTCGAAGTGAGAACCAACGATCCCCATGAGAAGTCCTACAGCTGTCCTCAGCAACAAGGTCTCAAGCTCCTCTGATGGTGAGAATGGCCAAGTTCATATAAGAAAAGCCATCATGACAAAGCTCCTTCAGAAGGACCAACACGAGGAGAACCAACAGCTCCCTGACAACATCTCTTCTTCTTCAGCTCTTTTTATTTGTTGGCCAAAATCTAGTGGTGGGCCTTCCGCATATAGTACCACATCCTGTACCAGTAACTGATCTAGTTTAGCTGGGTGTTAAAAATTGACCACCCATTGTCAAACCACCACATAAGTGAAATGGTACCTTATTATGATTTTGATTTTATTTTACTTAATGGTACATACTACCTAGCATTCTTCTAATATATTTATTTGCAATGTCTACATTCCTTACAAATATCTGTTTAAGTCTTTTAGCTTTTTCAACATTTTTTTGTCTTCTTCGGTTACCAGAAATATGATTTGCAATTTTTTTCAAGTATTCTACAAGATGTCTTTTGTTTTCTTTATAATTTCCACTAATGGATAAATTTTAACTTAGATGTTCAGAGTAACTATATATATATATATATATATATATATAGTGTGTGTGTGTGTGTGTGTGTGTGTATTTAGTTGTTACAGGGTCTCGTTATGCAGCTCGGACTCATAGTAATCCTCCTGTTTTTAGCCTCCCCAGTGCTGGGATTACAGGTGTATGCCACTATGGACCTTGTGGCCGGCTCAGACAGCTCGGGGGATCAAACTGTAGTCCCTGCATTTGCCTAAACTTGCCTGAGCAGGTGCTTTAGTCTGCTAAGCTATGTCACTAGCCACAATCTAAACTTTTTTGTTGTCCATACTAAATCAAATATCGTTATATTTATCCCAAATTTTGCTCTAAGAAGTTTTTAATTCTATATTTTATGACATTTTGAATGATCTTTTTTAATTTGATGTGAGATTTTCCATGCAGATATACAGTTTTTCAAGCTAAGAAGACTGTATAACTGACAAAATGATCTTGGTACCCTGGTAAAAAGTTATTTCACCAGAAATTCACAGCTTTATGTATGGGTGCTCAGTATTTTTGCGGGGGTGCATACGTCTACTCACATGCCCAAACCACAATGTTTTGATTTTTCACTTTGTTCCTCTTTTGCAAAATTTCTATAGATTTTCAGGACCTCTGGTGACTCCATATTAATTCAGCATTTATCTTCTTCAAAACATCTACTTAAATTTTGAGTCCAGGCTTAGAGGTGCACGCCTGTAAACTCAGCAGTAAGGAGGCAGAAATCAGGAAGATCATATGAGTCTGAGCTGCTTGGTGAGATCCTGCACGCGCGCGTGCACACACACACACACATCTTAAAAAAACCTTAAAAATTCGAAACATGTTGGGGCTGGGGATTTGGCTTAGCGGTAGAATGCTTGCTTAGCAAGCTGGAAGCCCTGGGTTTGGTCCTTGGCAGCAAAAACAAAAAATAAAAATCTCCCCTAAAAAACAATTCAACCAAAAAAATATAGTAAAATCAAAAAAGACAAAAACCAAACAAGGCAACTAAACTTTGATAGAAATTGCCTTAAATTTGTGCATTGCTTCAGATAATATTACCATTTTAACAATACTAAAATTTCCATTTTATGAACAGAGAATTTAATTTATTTGCTTATTTGTTAATTTCTTTCAGTTTTCAATGAGCAAAGCTTTCATCTCTGTAATTATATTTATTCCAAACTTTTTTGTTGTATTAGATGGTATTGTAAAGAAAACTGACTTCTCAATTGTTTTAAGATTATTTAGTATGGATGTAAAGAAATAGTGACTCTTGAAAGCAATTTTGTATCCTTTAACTTTGCTGATATTATTTTTGACATTTTTTCCATGAATTCTTTCAGAATATCTTTAAGTAGAACCATGTCATCTGTAGAATTTTGTGTCTACCTCTTAAACTTGAATATCTTTCATTTTTTTCCACATGCTCTAATCCTTGTGTTATTAATCTTGGAGAGAAATCTTTCACTTTTGAGTGTCATACTAAATGTGAAGTTTTCATAAGTACACTTTTGGATATTGAAGGTGCTTCCTTTTATTTCTAGCTTGCTGGGTGGGGCTTTATCCCAAAAAGGAGTTGCATTTTTTTCACCATCTATCTGTGCATCTCCTTAGATTGTCAGGCATTTCTCTTGGATTAAAGTTGCCTCCTACTTCATATCAGCTCCTCTCCTCATCACACCACACACCTGTGTTCCTGACACGCGTTCCTCTTGGACTTAGGGTATAATTCTTTCACTCTGCCATAGTATTTGATTGGCTTCTATTTAATGCAGTGTTTTCTTCTGTCATTGTTCTATGCTTTGTCCTGAATCTGGCTTTTGAGTGAGAATAACAGGACGTTCTATGGTGAAGTAGGAATTTTTCTTTCCCTCTATTTTTTGAAGGTTTTGAGAACAACAGATTTTAATTTTGGTTGACTTGGTAGAATTTTCCCTTGAAAGCACTTGGGCAAGGTATTAATTATTGTAACTATACTACAAACCTGTTTTGAAACTGTTTCATTGCTATTTCATCTTTTTTCTCATTAAAATGAATGAAAAATAAATAAAAAAGGAAAGAAAGCACTTGGCCCTGGTACTTTTCCATTTTAGAGTTTTAAAATTTATTACTATTGTTATATCATTAGTACTGTTTGTTCAATTTTCTTGCTTCTTATAATTCTGTTCAAATTTCCTGTTTTCTTTTGTTACTTTAATTAATATTTATGTATGCAGAAAATTTTACATTCCAAAAAGTGTTTCTGATGTGTTGTAAAATTTTCAATATTTCCCTACATAAGCAATCTTCATAAATTCAAACATCCCTACTGTTTTCTTTCATTCCAGCTATTTGTGCATCTTCTTTTTTAAAAAAAGTATTTGACTTTATTTATTTATTTATTTATTTATTTATTTTTATGTATTTAGTACAAAGTCTACGGGGTCTCACTACACAGATCAGACTCACGGTGTTTCTCTTGTTTCAACGGGGTCTCACTACACAGATCAAACTCACAGTGTTTCTCTTGTTTCAAGCCTCCCAAGTGCTGGGATTACAGGAGCACACCACCATGGCTTAAGCAGGTGATGATAGTCTAATCAGCTATCTAGCCAAATGCCTATTCCTTCATGAAGAAGTCAAAAATTGAGCAAAATGAACGGAAAAAAACTTAACTAGAACATCTAGAGAGCCAAAGGTTCACTGCAACACAATACTGAACTAAGGAAAGTCAATTTTAAAGTATTGAAAAAAGTGTTGGGCCATTTCTACTTTTCCTTGCTATGTCACTCTGCTTTTAATAATGTACAATACATAATCTTGTATTGAATTAAAATATAGAGAATTTATATCATAGTGCAAAGTAACTTGACTTAATAGAAATAAATATAATATTCCACATAATTGCAGAGAGAGGAAAATACATATTCTAGTCAAACAAACAGGACATTTTCCATAATAGGAATAGGCATTTGTATTTTGTATTTCTCTGTTAGTTCGACCTAAGGATTTCTCAATTTTGATGATTTTTTTTTCATTTATGTGTTTATTTGGTATAGGATCTCACTATACAGCTTGGATTTGTATATAGGATACTCCTATTTGCAGCCTCCCTTGCACTGGGAATACAAGGGTGCGCCACCATGCCTGGACTTGGTCCCCAGCTTAGAGCACCCCGGGGCAGGGCCCATGCAGCATGCAGAACTGGGAATCGAACCCAAGTCCTTAAGCTTGTCAATGGAGGCATTTAGTCCACTGAGCTATTTTGCTGGCCCTTCAGTTTCATTGATCTTAATGAAAATATGTGATTTTTGTTGATTTTCTATGTTGTTTCAGTAGTTTGTATTTCATGACTTTCCACTTTAGTATTTATTATTCTATTCCTTTTGCTAACTTTGGATTTATTTTGCTGTTTCTACTTTAGTTATTTAATGTTTGTAGAAGGTTTCAGTTTGTAGCCTTCAACTTTTAAATTTTTATACTATACATTTGCTGCTATAAATGTTCCTCTGAGTACTGCTTTTGCTGCATTCCATAAAGGCTAGTATGTAGTCTTTTGCCATTAATTTCATTCATTGTTTTCTAATTTCCCTTATATTCTCTTTTTGGATCTGTGTGGTGATTTTGCATTGTTCAAATTCCATATATTTGTGCCGTTTCTAATTTTATTTCAATTATTTGTTTGAAGTTTACTCCATTAGGACTGGAAAATATGTAGTGAATGCTTCTTAAAAGTTAACTTATTAAATCTTGTTTTTTTGACTAAATAATTGTCCTATTATGAAAAATGTCCTGTTTGTTTGACTAGAATATGAATTTTCCTCTCTCTGCAGTTATGTGGAATATTATATTTATTTCTATTAAGTCAAGCTACTTTGCACTATGATATAAATTCTCTATATTTTAATTCAATACAAGATTATGTATTGTACATTATTAAAAGCAGAGTGACATAACAAGGAAAAGTAGAAATGGCCCAAAACTTTTTCAATACTTTAAAATTGACTTTTCTTAGTTCAGTATTGTGTTGCTGTGAACCTTTGGCTCTCTAGATGTTCTAGTTGAGTTTTTTTCCGTTCATTTTGCTCAATTTTTGACATCTTCATGAAGGAATAGGCATTTGGAACCAATGACAGCACAATTTTGTTGACACCACTCTTTCTGAAGTATATTTGAGACATTGTTTTCTTTTAAAAGCATGTCCTTCATTAGAAAGTACTTGTCGTCCCAATAAGGGTAGGGTTTTTTTTTCTGTCTTTACCTTTACCATTTTATAAATATATATAGAGATATTAATGAATATGGTCATTTAAATAATGAAAAGCATAAGGCCCCAAATTCTAATCAACCAAAGTCACCATGTTGATTTTTAATGCTTACTGCATCTGTTTATTTTCATAGCAGAAGTGTTTGCTGTATGTGAGAACAGATGTATCTGTGATTATTTGCACTGAAAAAGCCAAACATTGGAGTGAAGCATCAATTTACAATTACTGCCTGAGAAGCCTCTCAAGTGCACAATTACTGAACAATGAAGGGCTCATTTTCTCTTATATCTGTACAGTTAAGGGAAACAAACAATAAAAATTGGTGGTGTGAAAATACATGGATAAAATCACATCCACATAAACACTATTTTTAATTTCCTGAAATGGGAAAACATCTGCTATCTTATTAGATACTCTTCTGTTGATGAAAATTTGCACAGAAGCAGGCACTATCTTCACAGGCTCTCAATTTTCAATATTTACTTTAATTAATTACTATTTTTTTAAACAAAAAAAATGGGTAAAAACAAAGAAAAGGGTACAGACCCTGTGAAGAAAACTACCTTTATTTGTAATGCAGTCAATTTTTGTCAAATTAATTTCTATTTAGTTGCCATTCTTTTTTTTTTTTTTTTCCAGAACTGGGGATTGAACTCAGGCCTTTGTACTTGCCAGGGAAGCACTTACTCCACTGAGCCATCTCGCCGGCCCCAAGTTGCCATTCTTTAATGATAATGCATCCATTATTCATCAGAAATTCCTCCAAATTTTGAGTTGATGCTTCAATATTTCTGATGCATTTTTTGCAAATGGTAGATTTACATTATTAGAAACCTCACCTCCACATCATTTGCTGTACTTTTAATATAGGAACGAAAATTGTATATTGCAAGCGTGTGTCTGACTTTTATTGATTACCTGAGGATCTATAACAGTACTTCTGTTCATCAATGGTATTTTCAGTTTGTAAAAATTTATTTACTTTTTAAAAAATTATTATTATTATTATTATTATTATTATTTGCATTTTAGGAAAGGGTCTACAAGGTGTTAAGGGCCTCACTACTAGATCGAACTCATAGTGATTCACCTGTCTACAGCCTCCCAAGAGCTGGGATTACAGGTATGTGCCACCACGCCCAGTATCAATTGCTGTCTCAGGGCACCCTAGGGGTCAGGTCAGTGCAGCAGACCCAGGGATCAAACCCCTGACCCCTCATCTGCTTACAGTCACTTTAATACACTGAGCTATTTGGCCAGCCCAAATAGCTGGGGTATTTGGGGTCTATAAATACCCAAGTTGATATTTCCTCCTTTTATATCTAGCTTTAACCTGCCCTAACGTGCTAGACTCATAAACAATGTATTCATCATGTCCACTTGAACGTTTACAAGATACCTCACAACTATCATTGTGTAGTTTGTATCTAACTGAAATATAAACATGTGTATAACATAGGATTGAACAGTCCAATTTCTAAAATAAAACAATGACTTGTTTATTAGCATCACATTAATCCATTATTACCTCTTGCCAATAAGAGACAAAGTTAAAACTATTTAGATGCTATGGATTTTGCCTGTTGTTAAACTTTACATAAATGGAATCCTGCAGTGAGCACCCCTTTGTACCTGATTTGTCTTAACCTCGTCTCAGATCCCCATTTATGGTGATACAGCAGTAACATTGCTCTATAATATTCTATTACATAAACTTAGATCATAATTTATTACTCATCTGATCCAGTCTGGTTTAAGTTTCAGGTGTTATGAATACTGCTCTTGTAAAAAGTGTTGCGTGTATTGTTTGGTAAAATTTGTATACACCATTTTAATGTGTACTAGATTTTCTGGGTAGAATAAGTACATATTTTATTTTAGAAGGTTACAGATAGACAGTTTTTCAACGTGGCGACAATTTGCTTTCTCATTATAAATTTTTGAAAGTAATCAAAAAATGGAATATAGCTAAAACCCAAATCTTTTTATGTGTCTCACAACACCCTCTCGTCTGATGTCATCTTCCATTGAAATAGATGAAAAATTTATCATTATTTATCATGCCCCAAAACTATCTTTATAATCTTCCTTAATTCTTTTTTCTCATGATATTTTTAGTCATTAAGCATTATCTTAAAACTGTTTTCTTTCAAAAATATATAAACGCATATGTGTTAGTTGATATATTGTGTCAACTTGGCTGAATGAGCCCCAGAAAAGTGGGGGCCGCGCCCTGCAGGTGGGCAGGGTGCAGGAATTGAGAAAGGTTTCAGGCTACCCTGCCTGACTTCCTGCCACCCCGCCCCACTTCCGTGGAGAAGTCTCAGTCTTCTCTTCGCAGCTGCACCACGTTGGAGGAGCTCCGATCTTCACTGTGGATTGCTGGTCTTCGCAGTCAGCGCAGAAGGAAGAGAGAGTCTTGATGGACGCTGCAGCTGCGTCTCCTCCTCTGCTCTTCATTGTTTTCTTTCAATGAACTGCTGTCATATGCTTTGGAGCCAGCGGAATATGGACTGAAATCTCCAATATTTGTGAGCTAAATAAACCTTTCCTTCCTTCATTTTGAGTGTTGGGTGTTTGTCCCAGCAATGAG
>NDGN011443916.1:0-27655 GCA_002564285.1 Tympanoctomys barrerae
CCTCCTCCTCCTCCTCCTCCTCCTCCTCCTCCTCCTCCTTCTTCTTCTTCTTCTTCTTCTTCCCTGAATGCTGCTCCGTGGTACATAGCTACCTTGTTTTCTCTATTCCCAGGCACCCCATAGGAACCCATGTACACTGTGGAAGGGAAGGGAAATTAGTAGAGCCATTGTAGAAATACATATGCAGGTTCCTCCAAAGACTAATAATGGAACCACCACATGACCCAGCTATACTGTACCTTGTAAGTACACAAAGAAATTAAAATTATCATCCAATGGGAGACTGCACACCTGTCTTCCTTATGGCACAATTTCCAAAGGCCAAGCATCATCTCTTCTAAAGGTCTGCCATCATAACCAAAATAGCCCGAGTGACCCAGGGACAGACTTCATCCTGCACTTCCTCGGTTTGACCTCACCCATCTCCTCTAACCCCAACTGCTTTGTTTTTAACTTTTGTATTTGTAACATGATTCCTGAATCTTTTGTCCCCAAGATCGAGTATTTCTTTTGCTTCTTCTTAATCATGACCCTGGTGATTTGGAACATTACAGAATCCTAGTAATGTGGAACATTCTAGAATGGCCAGCCATGTTCCAAAGACAAGAAGGACTACATGGGTGCAGAGATGATGCACTATGAGGGATCAAGTGAGATGGAGTCGGTGAAAGAGCCAGGACCACCAAGAGTGAGGCATCCGCATGAGCCCAGTTATGAGTGATGCGCACACTTAGGATAATCTAAATGGCTGAGGGTGGGGGCAAGCCAAGGAGAAGCTCTCACTGGCTGATGGCAGATAATAGAACTATCAGGACTCTCTTTGAAGTTCTAGCAATAAGCTCTACTGTCCTACCGATGCAAACACTTCACTCCTGAGACCTCCCATTTCCCCACATCAGTTAAAACTGGAATTTACTGGAGCCAGATGCCCTATTAGCTTGAGCTTTGATCTTTTTAAGTCTAATCACAGACTCAGAGAGAGTCCATGCTGTTTGTGGTGATTTGACACCAAAGTAAATGAGGATTATCTCTGGCACCCACTGATATTACTCCTCCAATCTTCAGTGTGACAAGGCAGAGGCAAGTGTTCATGGGAAAGTAGTAACTGGGCATAGAATGTGGTTATCTGCATTTAGAAACCAAGATTTCACTTGAATCCTAGAGGTGTTCATCACATAAACACACACAAAATTCCCAATTAAGATAAGTGGCACGACATCAATAATAACTTCAATTCACTGACTCATTCACAATTTAATGAATGTCTATTATGTGTTGGGTTCTTTGGTGGCACCCTGGGCTTTTAGAAAGGTGTCAACGCAATAGCCAATAGATTCTACCCTCACCCCCAGAGGGGACAGCTGGGTGGGAGAAAAAAACAGTATACAAACAGAATCATCCCTTTGTGGTTCCAGATGGGGGTGAACAGAAGAGAAGGGCAGAGCTCCCCATGAGATCCAAGTGTCTGGTGCTCTGCCAAGGTGAGGGCCTCCTTCTCTTCTGAAGAATAACATAGTGATATGGGCCTAATGTCCTGTAATTAACCAATGGGCAACAAAAGGCTGGCATAGGCCAAAAACATGCTGTCTCCCAGAGGTAGGGAGAAGTGGAGAAGGGTTTCCCGCCTCATGCACTGAGTAGAAACCCCTGGTCTTGTCTTTTTTCTCCAGCCACTTGTTAGCCAAACCCCACCCCCTGCCTCAAGTCTGCCCACCCCTTGAGGTTGTGAACAGATAAAGAAAAACATAAGAAATAATGTATCCTCATCTTTGGCCATGAAAATATGATGAGAATTGAACACAGGTGCACAGCAGGACATTGCAGTGTCCCTTTAGGTAAAGGTGCTTGGAGAGTACAGGTTTGCTACTTGTAACTGAAATACTCATTTGGCTCCTCTGCCTCTTATTGAGCATCACCCACCTTCACCCTCAAGGTAGAATTTGGGGCAGGCTGACTGAGGGACAATTAGGATCTACAGTGCAGTCACTGTTACCCAGTGTCCCTGCCACACAACGAAGGAAAAGGAGAATCTACCTGAAGTTCTTCCACATTTGGCTACATTAGCTTTGTCCACTGAGAAACAGGAACCCTAGACCAAGAGCTGTCCTTTGGTGTGCTTTAGAGGTCTGTGAGTCCCTCTCCTGGAAGCACAAGAAATGGGGGAGATATTCTCTGCAGCAGGCTCATCTCTGTTACTTTTTTCTCATGGCTGAGACCCAATACCTGGCACCAAGAGTTAAGGAAGGAAAAGTTTGTTTTGCTCACAGTTTGTAGAGGTTTCAGTCCATACTCAGCTGGCTCCAAGGCAGAGGGCAGGAGTTCATGGCAGTGGCAGACAGCCAATTGAATAAGAGCTGAACAAGAGGAGCAGCAAAGAGCAAGCCTCCTCCCCTCCCTTACATTCTATTTGAGTTGCCCAACCCGGGGCTGGTGTAGCACTCACACCCATAATCCCACCATTGGATCATGAATGAGCTAAAACTTCTAGAAGCCTACCCAGGACTGTGTGAGGCTTTGTGGGGACATCTAGACACAAACCATAACATGGCTCTGTGTCCATGCATCCCCTTCCTGCTTAAAGTGAGATGCTATGTCTTCCAGGCAGCTGAAAATCTGCCCACCCTTGACAAATACGTCTGAAATCTATGTATATTTACTTTTGTAGAGATAAGGGCCATAATAAATAAAAGCACAAGTACCAGCTTAAATAAGCAGGTGATCACACTGCAGATAATTGTAACTAAGTGTGACCTTGGTATGTTTACAATTGCTTATCTCCAGACAAGACCCAGGTGAACACCAGCAAACAGTGCATGCATTTAGAGCTGATAATTGTAATTATTTGTATAGCAGCCCAACCACAGGTTATTAATATACACCTGGCCATCGATACCTATGCAAAGGGGGCTTGTGTAGGGTCGCTGTGTCCCCAGTGATAACAATCTGGACACCAGTGTGTGGCCAGGCCTTCTCTTGGTGCCCCCTGAAGGCTGCCCTTCCAGAGAGTCATTAACCATTGGCAGGAGAACTGATTCTTGGATTGGATGGCGCCTTCTGATGTGGCTTTGTCCTTTCCTGTCTTTGTGCCCTTGGAAAGTGTCACACGCCTTCTCTGGGCAGGGACCGTGTGCTTCCTATAGACTGATGAGAGAGGAAGATTTTAAAGTTTATTTTCATCTACACGGGTTCCTGGCTACAGTGGAAGGAGAGGGACTTGTGGGAGAGTGGCTCTAAATCTTCTAATAAATGTACCAGTGAAACACACCTTGTGTTAGTGTTTTGATCTTAGACCCGAGCCAATAATGATCTTAAAAATTAACCAGCTCCTCTAAGTGCTTTTTTTCCTCCTCTATGTGGGTCATTTCTATTATTGTTTACCCATGAGAGCAATTAAAACTGAGAAAATTTTAATAGTCTGTAATTCATTTTTAAGCAATAACAAACCTATTACTGCAACTTTTTTGATGTGCAGCCTCAGAGACTATGGTTAAATTCTTACCTCTGTTCCTGTAATTAATCTGCTGCAGTATTCCACTATCCCAAGGCACAGCCCTAGAGGACCCCACTGCATGCTCAGGGGAGGATGAGAGTGAGAAGATCCTTAACATCTGAGGGTATATAAAACTGGAGGTGGCGGATTTGGGCAATACACCAGGGGCTCCAGCTGGCGCTCTAAGGACCCCTAGGACGTGGCAGTCAGCTCCAAGTGTGCTGAAGGACTTGCGCATCCACGTCTGGAAGAATGTTTTGAGGTTGAGTCTGTGGCCCAACACCCAAACTGTCTTTTTGGACTTGAAATTTTCATTTCCAGGGCAGGTTAATGAGACTGGATAATAATAGGTTGATAGGCAAGAATTACAGTTAGTGTCTTTGGAGCTGGCTTAGATGCGCTTGAAAGACATGATTGTTGAAAGGGAAAGGATTTCTCCAGTTGCCAAATTCTTAGGAGCCTGAAATAGGCAAATGCTATAGATCAAGGCCTGTTTTGTTTGGGCTAGTGGAGTCAGTGTTTCTTTGTTTTGTCTCTGCATTGCGTGTATTACTTCAATCAGAGTCCATCTGTGCAAATGCTGCTCTCCGTTTTCCCTGCCTCTCCACCGGTGTTTTGTCCTCCCCTACCCCGGAGCACACCCTGCTACAAACCTTTCCAGGCTGGCCCTTGGATACATCTGACTCTGGCTCTGTGAATTTCAGTTTTCCTTCTATGCATGGAAGAGCTGGAGCAGTCCCTAGCTTTCAACCCTGCTCGTGACAAGGGTGCAGGGTCACTAGGGTTTTGCCAAGTGGTCTAAGAACAGCCACATCCCTCTCCTGCACCCCAAGCTGCCCAGGCCTGGGAAGGGCTGTGCAGATGCTTGGCACCATCCCCAGTGAGGTTACTGTTATTTGGAAATTGATAGCTAGGGATTTTCAGAAGAAGGGGAGGGGAGCAATGATTTACGAACCTCTCTCCGACCATCTGTTCCCTTCCTCAAAGTGCCGCTTTTCACAGCCTTAGCGTATGAGGGAAATTATGTTAAATGATCGCAAATTTTCTTTAAAGTTTCATTTTAAAGAAAGACAACAGGCATCGTTTTGCAATGACAATTAGCTCCTCTTCCGTCGGCCAACGTGCCAGCAGATTAGAAACCAAAAAGGCCAGGGTGCATTGAGATTTTTGTGCAGGTTTGTTTTTAATTAAGACCTGAGTCATGATTCCTTTATAATAGAATGAAAGGTGACACTGGCTCCGAGACCTTTTTGATCAATTTTGCAATATCCTGGCCGCCAGTGGGGACGTGAGAGCGGAAGGGTGCAAAAGGAGGAATTCCTTTGTATTCCACTGACAAGCACTAACTCCAGCCTGAGTCAGGAAACCTGACAGACTTCCCCCCTCCAGACATGAGCCCATACTACCTCGTAGAAAATTTTATGAATTTTATTGTCAGAAACTTTCCCAAACCCCCTCTTCCTCTGGCCACTTCTAGAAACGATATCTCTTCCTTTTACTACAAATTTAAAGAAAATACTGGTGATTTGCTTTATATAAAGATTTGTATAGGATTTCTTCAAGTCCTATACAAATGAGTTAAAACATGGCATCTGGTGTTCAGAAATTAAATGTAGACCCAGCATTTCAGAAACATGTTTATTTTATTTAAAAAAAAAACCCCACAGAATATATATCTGTGTGTAGCAACCTGTATTTGGGAAGATTCTCTTATATGTAAATTTTCTGTATTTACTCTAAGGCTATTTTAGCAGATCAGTTTTTAGTAGATATAGAAAATCATGGCTGCCTCACTATTCCTGCATCTTTTCTCTTAATCATAGCAGGTGTGCAGAGTTGAGATAGTTGTGCTTCTGGGCTGCTGGTTCCCTGTCATCACTGGACCATACCGAGTCTACTCTGGCACTACCAAGACCCCTCTGCCTGCCTCTCTCTCCCACCTGAACATAAAACTATCATCTCCCCCACCTAATTTGGTTTCTGTGACTTTAATTACTTGTGGCCAAAAATACTCCATGAAGTGAAAAGTTCCAGGAATAACCACTGTCTGAGTTGTAAGTCACATATCCTTCCGAGCAGCACGATAATATCTTGCATAGTCCTCCTCTGTACTGACTAAAGTATGAGTCACCCCAATGACCAGCGTATCCACACTTTATATGTTACCCACTCACTATTCACTTAGTAGCCATCTCATTTGTCAGATGAACTATAGCACTACCACAGTGCTTGTGTTCAAATGCCACTTATTTCGATAGTGACCCCAAAGTACAAGGGGGATTGATGCTGGTAGTTTCCTTATAGTGTATTACTGTAATTGTTCTCTTGTGTTATTATTTGCTGTTGTTAATCTCTTACTATGGCAAGTTTATAAGTTAAAATTTATCTTAAGAGTGTATGCAGAGGAAGAATAGTTTATATGGGACTCAGTTCCAGCTATGGTTTTCAGCATCCACTAAAGATATTGGATTGTATCCCCAGGATAAGGAGAGACTACTATAATACTAAGAAGCCTGACAGGATATGCCAGGGAGGTAGGAAGGTGATTATGCATAGGATGGTCAGAGGAGGCTACTTTTGAGACAGAGACCTAAAGAAAGTGGAGATATGTGGGGCAGATGGGGATACGCAGGTATAAAGGTCCCGAGGCTGGGCTGTGTTGCTCAAGTTGAAGAGAAGCAAAGAGGTCAGTACAGTTGCATGAAGCAAGTAAGGGGCAGAGAAAGGTGGAGCTGAGCAGGCTTGAAAGATGACATGGACACTGTGTAAGCCGAGGAGGACTCTGGAGGAACCAGTAGGGGACTCATGGAGCCAAAGAATGCCATGATTTAAAAGGAGCACTCTGATGACACCATGAGGAGCAAGACGAAAAGAGGGGACCATTGTAGTTATAGGGGCCCAGAAAAGAGCTGGTGGTCACCTAGGTTGGCGCAGGAGTGGCAGAAGAGTCGGGAGCCTGAGCCTGTTTCTGCTATGGACAAGACTGATGGACTGCGTATGAGTCAGGGAAGAGTAAGGGGAACTGTCAAGACAGGAGGCTGTTCATGGGGAGTGCAGGTGATGACGCCAGCAGCTTTGATGAGGGGTTCTAGAGTTCATGTTTGGCAACTCTAAGTAGAAGGCCTCAGAATGACATCCCAAGGGTGACTATGTGGGTAGAAGGGTGCACGTGGAAGTCTGGACCCCAAGATCAAAAGCATCACTGAAGCAGTGCTGCTTAAAGTCATAAAACTGGATGAGATCCTCAACACTGTGAATGCAAGTGAGTAAGAAGCTTCCTTGCCCTGGAACACATTACCTCTCCTGGGAGCACCATTTCTCCAAGGTTGCACGGCTTCCTTTATCCTCCATTCAGATGTGTACCTCACTGTGGTCTCTTGGCAGAGACATTCTTTAATTTTATTATCTAGAAATCAGCTCCTCTCCATCGCAACTCACTTCACTCTAATTTAGGTTTCCTTCTGAGCGTCTACATGATGTGAGAATCTACATGTCCTTTCTTGGTTACCACTGTCTCCTCCAATTCAAGGCAAGGTCATGTAGCTTTTCTTTGATGCTTAGAACTACCAGGGGCTGAAATGTAATGTAACCAATAAACATATGTTGGACCGGAGAGATAGCTCAGTGGTCTAAGTCCCTGCCTGGCAAGTGTAAGGACCCAGGTTGGATTCCCAGTAGTGCATGTCATACCGGCCTGGCACCAAGCCAGCCTCTGAAACTCGGCATGGTGGTGCACGCCTGTAATCCCAGCACTGGGGTGGCTGAGACAAGAAGATCACTACAAGTCTGAGCTACGTAGTGAGATCCTGTACCAAATAAATAAATAAAACATCTAAAAAATAACATATGTCAAATTAATACACCAACAAATCCATGGGTAATAGCCAAACTCACCTTAACCAAGAATCTCAACCTTTCACTCTGTTCTTGACTTTTTGTTTTCCAAAAAAATATGTGGTGTTTCAACTTAACTTTCCCAATCCCTTCCCCGGAGCCCATGATCATAGAGGAATTATCTAAACACAAAAAAGGCAAAGTGCTGACCTCTGGATCAAGGTTAAAATGAGATGCTAAAGAGTCCTTCTGATATACTACTACTAAGGTATGGCCTCAGAACATCGGCAGATATTGAAATACCCAGTTTCAATGAGTATTGAAATACTCATTTTCACCCAATTTGAGGGGTGAAATGCGGGCAGTGTGTTAGGTTGACTGAAGCTCAGCAAGCTTAATGAATCAAAGGGAAAATTTAAAGTTTCTGTAGGCTTTGGCAACATTTCCATGCATTTCTTTCTTAAAGCTTTTTGACAACCTCATGTTTCTAATTTAAGTATTTTCAGAAATTACATTAACATTTGTCAGAAAGGCAATTTCCAGTGTTGGAAGTTACCAAACAGACAATGTCTAGGTTTGGAGTGACAGCGCCCTTCAGAAAAAATATTCTTCTAATTCTTTATCTTTGACAGCAATTCATGATGACAATTCAAAGTGGGGAGCTTCAGAATTCTGTGATTGCTACTGTTCATTTTTCATGTTCAAGTGGTGTCATCAAATTACCCAGAGTGTTGTATTATAGGATTTATGTAGTCATAACGATTATACCATTGATCACCAAATTCCTCCCTGATGGACAAGTTTGGAGAAATATATGACATGCTCCTATATGCCTTAGCACTGCCATTCCTTAAATATTCCCATTTATCCTTAACAACTGAGTATTTCAATATCGCTGATGTTCTGAGGCCAGACCTAAGTAGCATTATATCAGAAGGACTCTTTAGTGTATCATTTGAATTCATATTTCAGTGACCTTCACTTGTCTCTTCTTTGCCAATATTTCCTTCTAAAAGTGGAGAAAACTTTTTTAGGGATGGTGCTTTGGTTTCACCAAAATGTTACTGTGTCTTCTATTTGGGAAAGGAAACTGAAGATTATAAAGGAGTTCATTCAGCACCATGCAGGGCTGGGGAGGTAGCTCAGTGACATAAGTGCCTGCCTAGCACATGCAAGGTCCTGAGTTTGATCCCTGATACAGGAAAAAAAAAAAGACAATGCAAAAAATGTGTGGCTGAGTTTGGTTTGAACCCAGTCCAAGGGAAGCCCTTTCTGTGTCTATCATATACTTCTGACACTCTCAATAGAGCATGCGGATTCCAGAACTGGAGCTGAATGAACAAGTTCAGCTAGGTGAAGCTCCCTCTCACTAAAGAGAGATTCTTCCAACTTAAATACATGAAGATGTTGTCATATTTCCTTTTGTCTTAAGGAAGCATACTCTACTTTGAAGACCTCAATTTTCCTTAGTACATCAACCCCATTTGAATGTATAAAACCTTGAAATATTTTGGTAGTGACCAAAGGAATTTTGAATCTCCCAATTGTTCCCCTCCCCCACCCCACAAAATTGCAAAGTGACAGTAAAACCCTAACACATGAATACCTCGATGAGCCTTGATTTTGGCAAAGAAACCTAACATAGCAACACGTACCTGCGCATGCCACGATCAGCACAATTTTAGCAAGAAAAAGATAAAACAAGAGGCAAAGCAGCTAACAAACCTGGGAATCCCCAAATTTCCAGCATGTACTCGTGGAATAGAAAGGAGCCCACACCCAGGGAGGCACAGTGTCCCCAACTGGCAGGTGAGTGGGAAGTGTCTATCGTATGGTCTAAAGGATTTGGGGCCATCTGAGATCCTTGAGTTCTTGGGACTTCTGTCCAGCACAGTCACAGACAAACTATTGAGAGGAGAATGCCAAGTGATACCAATGAAAGACATAGAGAAAGTTCAGGTGAAAGTGGAAGACAAGCCCAGAGATCAGAGAGGCCAGAGAAGAAGCTTCCTATGTTTTGAAAACTAAGTAAAAAGAGAACAGGTTGCTATAAAGTCTAAGGATAGAAAAATACTTCGGTAAAAGCATCCTAAACTATACTCCTCAGAAAAGCTAATTTTACAGAAAGAGGAACAACAGAAAATAACCAAGGTTGTTTTGGTTTGGGCACTAGTTCTCCTCTAAATTCATAATAAAATTAAGCTGTCACCCTAATAGCATTGTGAGGAATGGTCCTTAAAAGGCTCTGTGTTTGTGGGTGAACCTGATGTCCTTATGGAGGGTTTCACACCTCTTTCTTTCTTTATTCTTTCACTATGTGATGACTTCTTGCATATTCTGTCATCTCAAGAAGACCCTCATTAGAGACTAATAATGTTTTCTTGAGCTTGCTGCCCTTCACAATTGCAAGCCAGCATATTTCCGTTCATAAAGTACCTAGACTGTGATATTCTATATACCTGCACAAAATGGACTAAAACAAAGGTATAATGCTGTACAGTTATTATTTGAAAATCAAAAGTAATATAATTTTCCACAGAAAATTGAATAATGCTAAAAAAATCTGCCTTCAAATAAACACTATACTACTTCTAACACCTAACATACCTCACTGAAATCATGCAAGATGTCATAGCAAGCACAAATCAGAAGTAGCAAAACTCATACAATTATATTACTGAGGAAAAACTAAAAATAAAAGAAAAATTTTACAAGATTTGAGACAAAGGACAAATCAGAAGACAGGCAAATAAGACCCAACATACCTATAAAAAAGGCTCACAAAGACAAAACAAGGGAGTGAAAGAAGTACTAAAGACAGTCATTTAAAAGAAGCTTTTGGAATTGCACAAATTGGTGCACACCACCTACCTGAGAAAATTACCCCATAAGAACACTAATAAAAAATTAGTAAAATTGGGGCCGGGGAGACGGCTCAGTGGAATAAGTGCTTCTCTGGCAAGGACAAAGGCCAGAGTTCAATCCCCAGTTCTGCCAAAAAAAAAAAATTTAGTAAAATTATTGATTTTTTTTAAAAAAGCAATTTTAGGTACCCAGGCAAAAATACCAAATATGGTAGAAGATAAAAAATAAGGTGCCATCATGCCTTCTTACAGCTGTGTTTTATGTTACAAGCAGAAGGAAAGAAAGGTGAGCTAAGAGTTTTATATCCAGCTAAATTAACTTCAATTTTTTTTTTTAACTTTTTATTCCTTTCCCTCTTAAGCCTCCATTCGTTATTACACTGGTACATTTTAGATATACATAATGATAACATTCATCATGGGGAATTTTTACTGAACATGACATATCTTATTACCTTCTTTCCCATTTCCTTACCTCCCTTCAACCCCTCTTCCCCTGCTTATCTACAAAAGCTTCATTTCACTTTTTGCCTTCTGTTCTCTTTTTTCTAGTCCCTTCTTTCCTTTCCCCTTTTCTTTTCCTTGTTCCCCTTCTCATTTAAGCATTTTCTTCCCATTTCCCAATATCTATTCTACATGTTTGTCCTTATTTACATTTCTAATTTCTCACACCACAGAAGTTGCAAGCCATAATTTTTCTTTTTTCTTTTCTTTTTCTTTCTTTTTTTCTTCTTTTTTTCTTTTTTTTGCAGCACCAGGGATTGAACTCAGGCCCTTGCACTTGCCAGGCAAGCACTTATTCTACTGAGCTACCTCCCCAGTCCCCACAATTCATAATTTTCAAGATGACTGTCTCTGCTATAGATTTACACAAGTGTACTCAAAAACTTATGCCCAAATAATTGGCATCTGGCTCTGAAGGTGTGTGTGTGTGTGTGTGTGTGTGTGTGTGTAAAAATCTCTTCCTGTTCTTGGATAATGAGGAGGATAGTCAGAGCTAATGATGAAAAAAAGCACGTTGTTTAAATTCAGAATTTAACCTGCATTTGAATCCTGGTCTTAAGTTCTGCTTTCAGGGACATCTGATAGAGGAAAGTATATTCTTTATCAACCCCTCAGCTTTCTTCTGTGTGTGTTGCCTTTCCGTGTGCTCAGGAACAGGCTCATCTCAATCTTCTGTATGGTGGACTCTCCTACCTATGTGTCTCTTTAGATAGCTGAGAATCTGGAAAAAGGGTTCTTTCTGGAAATCACACTATATGAACACTTGACCCACAAGGTAAGGGACACTGCTCTAAAGGGCAGAAAACACTTTGGAAATTGAGTACCTGACTGCATTAACTTTAATTTGAAAGACTCCAGTAAATAGTCAAGGCAAATTGAATGACTTGGAGAATATTTTTTCCATAAATATTTCCTGAGCAAATTCCAGTCAACCAAAATAACTAGAAATTTGCTGAGTTATGGTCTGATAATAACCACTGAAATATCTTTGCTGGTGTGACTAGAACCAAATAAGAATCATAAAGAACAAAACACTTGGAATATCTCACAAGTGGATATATTGAAGCTATAAAAGTATGAAAAAACAAGTACAAACATATAATGTAAAAAGTTTAGACAGTCTTCCAGAATCACACTTATGGAAAAAGAATTTTTATTATAACTAAGATGCTTCCTATACTATGGAGATAAAGCAAATGGCAAATTCTGTGACATTCCAATTTTGTAATTCTTTTTCTCCTGAAGAAAGAATCAGTATTCTAGACATAGTGTAGATCAATATTAATCCCAAGTAGAAGAGGTCAAGCAGAAATCTGGTGATACTGAATTAAAATTCAAAGTGTTTCATACCTCAGTAATTCCTACACTTATGTGCTAAGGTTTCAAGACATTAAGCCACCCAGGAGCTATGATAATGATGTCACTAGGTCTTAAATTCTAGACCGTGAATTAAATACTAGACTGTGATCTTAAATACTATTTTCTACTTTGAGAAAACAGAGATTGTTGGAAAAATAGAAAATGTTAGACCTAGGCAGAATATGTACAGTATAAACCTAGACTAGTGTCCTCTATCCACAAGAAAGCAAGCAGGGTTAAAGGCCTGTTGGAAGGGCACAAGAAGTAGCCTGAAGATATTTCTACTATCAAAGTTAAGCCATACGTGTTCAATAAGGAAAATATTGTCAAAGGATCAAAGGACAATAATTGTACTGATTCATGAATTCATAAAGACTTTTAAAGAGCAATATATTATTCTTGGAGAATAATACAGAGCCACTCATTTAATAAACTGGTACAAAATGAGGGTGAAAAGTAGTATAGTGTGCTTTTCCTCTATGAACTATTTCCCTTGATAACTGAATGGTAGATGAGTTAATGTTTTCCTTTATGGAACTATTTCTATAATAAATTAAGAAAAATAAAAGAATTTAAATATCATTGTTTTGTGGCCCTAATGAATTAATGGCTCTAGGTATTATTCACTAGTTTCTGCTAAAAATATTTCTATAATAAATTAAGAAAATGCTAATTTAAATATCATTGTTTTGTGGCCCTCGTGAAATAAGGGATCTAGGTATTATTCATTATTTTCTGATAACATGAAGAGTGACAGAAACAGAAAGACAGACAGACACTACCATACATCATGTGGCCCTAATAGGAGATCACAACACTATAAATGTATGTGTCTTGCCAAAAATTAAAACTGGTGTTCAATCTAATAGATCTGAAGAGATGAAAGCCACAAAATCCAGACATTGAACACTTTTTGTTGTTGTTATTTTAAAAAATATTTGGTGTAGGGTCTTACTGAACAGCTCAGGCTCATGGTGATTCTTCTGTTTTCAGTCTCCCCAGCGCTGGGATTACAGGCATGCACCACCATGCCCAGACTAGGATAACTTGTTTTCTTCAACAAGTAAGTTATATGAAAAAATGTAAAAGGACAGAGTGAAAAATCTGGATTAACAGAAACATGTAGAACTAATGAGAAAACTAAACCATTTAGGGATGTGTGGTCAAGTTATGAAGCCATGAAACAAATTTCAAAAGTGATTACCATGAAAGTGAGTACAGGTTATGATTTTCAGGCTTTTTTTTTTTTTGCTACAATAGGCATGTACAATGCTTTTGAGATATCTGGGAAAATTTTATTTCTGGACCTAGCCTTGGTTACAAAGTATAAGAATTTTTATAAATTTCTCTGTATCCAGAAATCAATATAACTGATTTTTCAATTCATTTCCTCCATGGTTTTCATGTAACCTACAAGACATACCATATTGAAAAACCTATAAACAAGTGGGTTTTGATTTGTTCATCCCACACATATTTCTTGAACAACTGACTACTTGATCAGGCATTGAAGAAACACTGAAACTAAATTAAGGCAACTGCGCTAGGAAGTAAAAGGTGATAGGTGTTCTTTGGATGGCTTATTATACAAATACAGAAGAAAACAACTTGATGCAAAGCTGGAGGAAGGTTCCTCGCAGTGGCTGCATTGGAAAGGGCCACCATCATCTTGGATGGGTGGCACCATGCTTGCATCTCATTTGGTGCTGGTATTGTCTGGATGCAGACCAATTCTAGCTCCTTCGTGCTCTTCCTTAGGTGAGTACCAGAATGCACATCGCATTCGAAACTATCAAACTAGCTCAACAAGATGGAAATCCAAGAGCTTCTTCTGTGGAGGTAGGGGGCTTCCTTGTAGCTAGGTACATCTGCACTTCAGGGCCTCTGTATTGAAATATACTTGTCAGGTTATATTTTCTCAATGAGGAAATGGCCTTAATTTCTATTGATTTTTAAAGCCAAAAGAGAGAGAGAGAGAGATTTATTACAGGCACAGCATCTGTTGTTTATGCCTAGAGGTAAATGTTTAGGTAGGAACAGCTTCATCCATTCACCCATCTGTTTATTCAATCAACAAGCATTACAGAAAGCTGACTTCGGCACAGGATAGATCATTCAGATGACTAGTGTGGTTCCCGTCTCCCTGGAGTTAACTGTCCAGGTCATTGTTATAGGACTTCTGTCTTCTTTATCATGCGATGGTCCCCAGATGTCATTGCTCATTGGTCCCCTCATGCTCATTTATCCATTCACTTCCATTGCAGTCTCTTACTCTCTCATGCCATTGGCTGCCACCCCTCTGAAGATGACTTTGATCCTGTTTCAGCCTCACTGCTTGACATTGTCAAGAGATGAGTATCGAGTTCCAGGCGCTGCGCTAGAGGTTGAGAGTATCGTACTCAACCAGCATCCTGTGGTCTTCTGCTAACATCAGACACATTTTCACACTGTTACTCCCCTCTGGGATATATGTTCTAAAATCACATTGACTGTGGTTATGATCAATTTAAATTGTTTTGGTTTTCTTTTCCTTTCTGCATCAAGTTGCTGCCAAGAAGGAAAATAATAAGTCACATAAAAATTCTCCTTGAGTTTCGAGTGCTGCTTCTATGGGGAAAAAAAAATCACAGAAGAGCTTGCCAGCTAGGATTATTTCCTGGCTAACTACAGTCCAGATACTGGTCAACATCATTATGACAATGTTATAAACAATACAGTTTGGCAAACAAGGCATTGATCAAGTCATGCTGAATGCCATATTTCTCTACCTTTAAAGACCTGTAGAAAGTGGGGTGGGATGAGAAGATAGAAGATTTTTTTTAAGTGCAATAGATAATCAAGAGGAGTTTTTATAAGGTACCCCTTAAGTATATGCCCATGTCTCCTTAAATCTGTCAAGATAAAACATCTCCTTTTAGCTGATGTATGACAAGGAAGCAATTACCGTTAATCAGAATGACACATTTCCATTTACTTGAGGAAAGAGAAGGTAGATGAAGGTCATGAATAGGAAACAAAACAGCTTGTGATTCGTGATGTTTGAGGTTTCTTTTTAAAATTCATTGCTGTGGGAAGTTCATAATCCATCGTTTTCTTTCTCTTGGCATCATTCATCCAAATTGCCAAAAGTCCTTGTCAGTGAAGAAGGAAATATTTTGTCTTCTCTCCTGGGTAGAAAATAGGTTAATTTGTTCTGATTTTTTTTTTATAAATTTGGATCTGAAGAGTGCAAAATTGCAGAAATTTTGGCTTCAGGTATCTCATAATAAGGTAAATCCATCCTCTGGGCAATAAGAAGATACTTGAGAGAGTACTGTGTCAGATGGCCGTGGCCATGCCCACTGAAAAACTGGACAGGGAAGGACCCAGGAGCTCAGCATTTTATTACAGCAGAAATCAAGACCCTGTTTCCACTCCATGCTCCACAGACCCTAAACTACCTGAATGCCCAGCAATATCTAAGTGCTAGTGAGGGCTTAGCTTTTCTTGAATGCTTCCTCCCTGTGACAGCGTAGGTTCCCACTGCTGGTGTGTGGTAGGACTGGGGCAATGGCATAGGTCATAACCTTGGTTTGGGGCTTTTTCATTTGAATTCAGCCCACATAATCTCTGAACTCATCCAGAAGATTGATACTCAGTATGACACTCCACTGAGCTAGGGAATATTATCAGTGGATTGGTAGAGTGTCCATCTCAAAAAACTGAACTGTAATTTCTGAAACACAGCAGCATGAAGACATCTATGACAGATGTTGGGGTGGATGTAAGTTATTGGCTCTTCAATGCTTGTCCAAAGCTTTTTATTATTGTTGTCACCACCATCATCATTATTTAAACTGAGAAATTTAAAATAAAGGGGTATGAAACTATGATGGGAAATCAGGTGTAAACAAGTAAGGAGAACTCTACAGGAGATTCTAGGATTGGAAGAGAGCGGCCATGAAAGAACTAATATAGAAGGTGGATCCATCCCCATGTCTTGGCTTCAAAGTTCTTTGGAACAAGTGTGATTGTAGCCATTGAATACTGGAGGAATCCCCTGGGATCTCAATTGCAGAGCTGATCCACAGTCATAGGATAAACTTAACACAACCCTCTAGGATATGGCGCACCTGCTATCTTATAGTCTTGTTCAAACAAATATGGCAGCCTGCGATGGTTGCTTAGCAACAGCATATTTTTTGGAACATGTTTCCTTTCCAAAGCTCCCCCCCTCCAAAAAAAATCAAACTATAGCAGGCTTTTTTACTGCCATAAGCTATAAGCCCAGTGCCAATGCCCGAGGGACTTATGCACTGGCTATTTTGAGTCTGTATAAAAACCAAACTTTATGAGCCCTGTGATCAGCAGGACACTAGAGGAAATCTCACTTGGTGCTGCTGTGTCCATGATGGGCACTTCCTGCTCCTGCTTCTTTTGGTGTGGAAATCTCCATCCTTTATCACTGTAATTGTATTTTTGTGAATTCCTTTTCCCCAGTTTATTTTATTTTATTTATTGGATACAGGGTCTCACTATGCAGTTCTGACTCATAGTGATCTCCCTGACTCAGCCTTGCCAGCACTGGGATTACAGGCCTGCTTTGCCCATGCATGGCTTCCAGGCCAGCACAGTATGCCTGGGGTTCCAGGTCTGGCACAGCATATGGTTCTGGGGATTAAACTGGAGTCCTTGAATTTGCCAGGCAAGTGCTTAGACCACTGAGCTACCTCTGCAGCTTCCCTAGTGCTTTTTGTTCTCCCCAACCCTCTTTCTCTCCCTCTAAGGAATAAACAAAAAATTGGAATGTTTCCCCAAATTTCTATTATTTTTCCAAATACGAGGCCAAATTTGACAGGAAATCCTGCTTAAATTACTTTTAAATGTCCTTGAACTGATTATTAGATAAAACAAAAGTCTTGACCATGAAACTGACTCCAAAGGAAAAATCCTGGCTTAGTTAAGATTAGTTGCACATGAAGGAAGCTGCATCCATTTGGCTTGCAGGGGTTGGGGGGAACAAAAGGCGGGAAGATTTATCAAGTGTCTAATGGGACACAAGGATAAAGAGCCTTGCTTACACACCAGAGCCAAGAATTCTCTTATTTCTATGGTTATTTCCTGCAGAAAAGAGGCTTCTGACCCAGTCACTGTATTTGCATGTTGTGAAAACTCAAATGACCAGCCCAGACTGCACCAAAATCACATTGGCCTCTCAGTACCGATTTGACGTCCCCTAAAGAAAGAGTCTTACTGGTCCAGCTTGATCCTTTGTCCACCCTGAGTCCAGACTGCTGGACCCACAGTGACTTAGCTCTTATAGATAATGCAGGCAGAGTCTTATATTAGTAGGCAAAAGAGACAGCCAATATGAACTGGAAAGACATTCCAGAAGCATCCTCAGCAGACACTGAGGACTGCATGTGTCTTTCAGCTTGTGATGATCAGAGCGCAGGGTCCTGGCTTTGTAAAAGAAGAGCTGTAACAGTAATTTCTAGGGGCTGGGGAGATGGCTCAGTGGAATAAGCGCTTCCCAGGCAAGCGCAAGGGCCTGAGTTCAATCCCGGTTCTGGAAAAAACAAAAAACAAAAAACAAACAAACAAAAAACCAGTAATTTCTAGAATGGCTGACATTTCGAAATTCAACCATGTACTACTTGACAATGAAGATATAGTCTGAGAAATGTGCCATGAGGAAATTTTGTTGTTGTAGAAAGATTATACTTCTGCAGATCTAGGTGATGCAGATCAGTCATTCTATGTGGCAATAATTATAATTGCCTGTGCCATCCTTTTTTATAACTGGAAGTGCTGTAGGTTTGTTTATACCAACATCACCACGAATAGTTCAGGAATGCGTTGCAGTAAGATGTCATCAGAACTTTTTAAGCTCTATTAAAATCCCATGGGGCCACATTTATACCTACAGGTTGTTGACCAACACATTCTTCTTCAGTGCCTGACTATACTGCTATCAAGAGTGACTTTTACGGGGCTGGCCAAATAGCTCAGTGGATTGCAGGGGCCCGGAGTTCGATCCCCTGGCCTGCCTTGCTCACCCCGCCCCGGGGCACACTGAGGTGGCAATTGAGACTGGGCACGATGGTGCACGCCTATCATTCTAGCTCTTGGGAGGCTATGAACAAGTGGATCATTAAGAGTCCAATCTAGTAGTGAGACCCTGAACACCCTGTAGACCCTGACCTAAAATACAAAAACAAAAACAAAAAATGAAGGGTGACTTTTAAAGAGTCCCAAGATGAACAATAGTCAAAAATGAATTTTTACACTCCGACTGTCAATGACCTTAATGTGGAAGTCAAAGGATATTCAGAGTGAGCTCAGACTAATTCAGGATGGAAGAAGCAGAGCATGTTTGAGGGTGAATAGCATCCTGTAAGAGATGGGAAGAAAGGCATGTGAGAGCAAAGAATGAAGAAATAGTTATGTTAAGGGAAACCAGAGGAAATGTTCTTTGGCCTTTGATGATCGTGTCAGAGCAGGAAGACAAAGGAAGAAGAGAGCCCTTCTTGGATCAGAGTCATGCCAACAGACACCAGAATAATAGATTTGCTTCATCTCTAGCAGCTTCCATTTTCTCCATCAAGGAGAATAAGCACTCGGTTGTGGCTTAGATGCCAAAGCCCTCATGTGTTTGGAAGTTGATTGAATCACAGGACGCTATATTGATATTGATACTGATGGTGATGTTGATACTGGCAATAATATTAATGATGTTGATAGCAAAGATGCCGGTGACAGTGGCAGCTGATGTTACTGACTGTTTTATTTAGACAAGGACTACTTTGCATGACACATTTTCTCACTGCCCTTTGATAGCACCTGAAAGGTAAATATCACTGTCCTTCTTTCTTAGGTGAATGACCTAAGGATGCCAAGGCTGAAATAAACTAAATCAGGTCACAAAGTTAGAAACTGGGGAACCAAGAGGTTCATATTCTTCACATAGGCATCCAAGGAGCTTGGGGTAGCACCGCATCTCCACCAGTCCATCTGGGCAGAGGAGGAGCAGAGTCCTGCATATAACTGGGACCAGATCTTTTGGAAGCAGGCAGCAGGAAGGCTGGCACAATGATTAGCGTCTGTGCCATGCCAGATATGAAGACATTGAAGTTCAAAACAGGTGGAAATTGTAAGAGCTCTTCTAGACCAAATAAATGAACTCCCAAAGGATGGCCTAATCCTTACCCATAAGTCTTAAGAAGCCTGGCGAATCAACAAAACGTAGTCCTGGTATTAAAAAAAAGATGGACTGAAAACATCGTACCACAGCGTGTTTACAGTAGCACAACTTGTCACAGCTAAATCTTGAGAACAATCCCAATGCCCATCAACTGAGGAATGGATAAAAAAAGGTATTGTATTTTTATAGAATGGATTATTACTCAGCTACCGAAAAGATAAACTTGAGGGTTTTTTTTAAGAATACAAAATAGTGATAGAAAAAAAAGCAACAGTACAAATGATAGAAGATTTCACTAAATAAAGTAATAGGAATTGAACAATGGCTGCTGTATTATGTTAGTTGTACAAATTACAAGATATGAACATGTAAAATTAGTTTAAAGAAAAAATAAAACAATAACAAGGAATTGATATGACATTCAAAAGAGGAAAATATCAGCGTAAACTGAAAAAAAAATTAAGCATTAACCGCTCCTTTTAAAAGACCAGCAGAAATCAAAAGACCACAGTACAATTTACTGTGAAAAGAAAAGAAATTGTTCAGTGTGAAGGAAAAACTGGAATAAGGAAAAGTACAAATGAAAGAAGGGGAAAAGAAAAAAAAAATGAAACATTAACTGCTTCTTTCAAAAGACCAAGAGAAATCTACAGTATAATTATTCAAACTGTCATGAGTATATACCTAAACATATCTTTTTTTCCTTCTTTCCTTTGTCCTTTTCCTCATCCCAAGTTTTACTTCCCATTGTACAAAATCTTTCTCTTTCACAGTATCTATTGTATCTTTCAGATTTTAATTACTCTTTCAGTTTCTCCCACTAGTGAGATAAAACAATGTTTGCACATGTGGGTCTGATTTATGTCTCTTCCCAATAGAATCTGCAAAACTCAAGGTTTTGTGGGCAAATGGATACAACTAAACATGATAATCATAAGTGAAATAAATCAAACCCACATGTGGAAACATCATATTGTCTCACTAGTGTGAGAACCGGAAAGAGTAAATAAAATCTGAAAGGTACAATAGTACTGGGAAATGAAAGAAACTGTTCAAAGGGAAGGAACAACTGGAATGAGAGAAAGGAGAAAAGAAAGAAGGAGAAAGAGAGGCAGTGAGAGGCAGAGAGAGAGAGAGAGAGAGAGAGAGAGAGAGAGAGAATGAGAATGAGAATATATATACAGTATGGCTTGAAAAATGGTACTGCTGATCTATACTGGCCTGATGAAAGGAAAAGACATATCTTTTTTCTTCTGTTTAATTTTCTGACCAATTCTGCATGCTTATATCTAGTAATCTGAACAACTAATCTGAAGACAGTAATGTGCAATATACAGATTGTTGAATTCCTATCATTTTGTTTAGTGTAATTCTCTATCATTTCTGATATTTTTCCTCTACTGTTTTTTATAAAGCTTATCACTGAATGAAAAGAAGAGGGAACATATAACTTTCAGCTTGAGTTAAAACTCTGGACCATTTGACTACCAGGACAGCTGATGCTACCCCACTCAGGGTTCCCCTGCCTCCCAGGTGTCTGCATTGTCCCCCATATGACACAATGGCTCTGATGTCTCCTGCAGTTGTTGCGTTTCAAGACCCAAACGCTGTATTTTCTGCCAGACTCCTAAAGCCACACAGTTACATGCCAGGGGGGACAGCTTTGAAGATCTGTGATCCAAAGGAAGAAAATTAAAAGCCTCATAAATATTATATTCATCCATATATCTATTAGTGGGTTGCTTACATTTACTAAGAGTATAGTTTATAAGTTGTATGTTGTACAACCTTTAAAAATGGAAAACATAAAGCTGCACCATAAAGTGTAAAAAAAAGCCAAGAAGGAAAAAGAGCTAGCCATTCCTTAATTCAATTGTAGCCAGCTGAATTTTTGTCTTCTTAGGTTTGTAAAAAACAAAATGAAACAAATGCATAATGGAAATGTCATTTTAGCACATAACACATCCTGCTTTAACACTGCTTATCTGTAGTACAGAAGTATGTTTATGAAAGCTTCTGAGTGCTTCTGAGAAATATAACAACAGTTTAGAAAGCAGCCTTGCCGGGGTGTTATTCTCTGAATTGAAAAAGTCTGACTTTGACATATTTCATACCCACATCACATATTTTATATCAAAATATGGTCATATCAGCAGGGGAAATACAAAAGATGAACAGACGTAAAGAAAATGTGTACTGCTGTTTGCCTTTGCACTATTAATCCTACAGCAAATGACATCTCTTAAGTCTTATGGTTTTTTTAAATGATATTTTCACAACAAATAGGAAGGCCTTGCTCATGTAATAGTGCTCTAGTGATGCCCTTAGGCTTACATCAGCCGTCCCTTGGACCCTTTCTTGGCCCAAACCCAAGAAAGAAGTCAAGCATTCTAATTCCCTAGTGTCTGGGACTTCTTGCCCTGGGGAATTGGCTGTCATTATTTCAAAATTATCCACATGAGAAGATGCTTTGAGAGTCTGACTGTATTACCAAGGAGGAACTGTTTCTTCTAGGTGCAGGGAAACACCGTGGCCCACATCGCTGACCAGTCTGCCTCCATCAGGTGGTTGGAGATGGACCCTCGGTGGGGAAAATGTCCCTTAAATTCATTTAGGGTCAAGTCTTCCTCTAGGTGCAAATTAGCTAATGATGGGCACGTCCACCTCTGTGCTGCCCGAGATAGCAGCCCCTAGCTTCACATGACTCCGGGCATCACTGAAGAACTTTCTCATTTTCACTTTGGCTAGTGGGGAGCTTATTGACAGTATATTTCTACTTCTCCTAGAAGAGGTAGGGGAGAACAAAGCACACAAAAAGAGAAACATTTCAAAGGTGGATGTAATCAGAGTTCTGCTTCAGTTGCATAAAATTTCTGGAGTTACCTGGAAAGCTGTCTACTTAGAAAAAAGTTAACACCAGAAATGAACTCTCCCATGTATTATGCATGACCTGAGAGTCAGGCAGGGGGTGATGAATGTATCTTTGCAAATTATTTTATTTATTTATTTTATTACTTGATTTAACATTCATAACCTGTTTTTGTTTGCAGATTTAAAAGTGCAAATTAGATAAAGGACTGCAGCTTGTTCTTGGCAGAGGGAGGATTGGAACTTGGGCTGTGACTAATGCCTGTATATAGTGTTCCACATTCTGACACTTCATTCTGATGATGTGTAACAGACTGTGTTGGTGGAATAGAAAGCTACTTCTTAATAAAAATTCTATTTCCTTGTGAGATCGCCTTATAAGATTATACCTGTGCTGTAGATGGAAACCCACAGATACTGAATTTCTAAGTTTATAAGTTGTCTACTGTTTCTACTGATAGTTCCATTTTTGCATAAGAAGTTATAAAAATGACTCATGACCTCATGAGGTGCCAGAAAACATGGTTTTCTCTTTCATGTGTAGGCACAGGAAGGTTTTGTTTAGTGTTAAGATCACTAGTCATGGCCTTAGCAGCCTGGGGTATCTGGGGGGCCTTATGCAGCTTCCCACAGGTTACCTCATCCTGGGCTCTCTGTTTTGTCACCCTTAAAATTGGAGTAATAGAAGTTCGCACTTCCTGAGTCCCCTTCTAAGAATTAATAAATGAATGTAATTGAAGTATTTGGCACAGTGCCTATCATACCGTAAGTGCCCAGCAAAAATCAGCAATCATTGTTATTATAACGGTTCCCTCTTGTCCACAGGGGATATATTCATCCCATGGATACCAAAAACCATGGATAGTACTGAATTCTTTAGGTAGTATGTTTTTTGTACATATATGTCTATGATAAAGTTGTATTCATAATCTACAGTCAAAAATTAGCAACCGTAATAAACTAGATCAACTGCAACAATACACTCTAATTGGAGTTATTAGAAAAACCTATGAATTTTTTATTTCTTAATTTTTTAATATCTTAGACCATGGTTAACCCTATGCAATTGAAGCCACAGAGGACAAAATCACAAATGACAGGTGGTAGTAGAATTGTTTTCCTGCAGTGACTTTAGCTCGCAAGGTTTGTGTTTTGTTTCCTACCTGATTCTTTTTTGTTTTTTGTTTTTTCAATTGTACTTGATACAGGGTCTCACTATGCAGCTCAGACTCTTGGTGTTCCTTAGTTTTTAACCTCCTAAGCGCTGGGATTACAGGCATGCGTTACTACTTCGGGACTCATTGGTCAGCTCAGCACGCCCCAGGGGTGGGTCCAGTGCAGCATGCGGGACTGAGGATCAAACCCTGGTCCCTGCAGTTGCCAACGCACGTCTGCTGAGCTATCTCACGGGCCCTCCACACCCCCCCCCCTTCTGATTGGTGAAGACTAGAAAGCAGGGAGGTTCTCTCTCAAGCATGGCCCAGAGCCTTGGCTGTGCCACAGCCTCTCTGGGCTACCAGGTCCATGCTTCTGCCATTGTGACGCAGACAGTGAGGGGCAATGGGAGCTTAGCAAGAGCTTATTAGCAAAGAAACACACAGTGGGGGCGGGGCCCAGCTCTTGAATGATCTGCTCTGTGAACTCATAAATTAATGTACTTTCAGTCGATCCATCTGAAAGAAGAATTTAAAGAGCTGGAATTCTCCAATACAACGTGGTGGTCATGCTGGTTTTCAGGGTCCAGGGCACCAATCATTCATGAGTCAGAAACTACTGTACTTTATCAATGGCCATGAAACCACTCCTGGATGTGTAGAGGCACAGAAGGTATCCAGCAAATGTATAGCATAATCACGCCTGGAGGAGAGTGAGATGAGTGTCTTATCAGATACTTCTCCAGATCTCACCAGTTTAGTACCGGATACTGACTCATGCAGCATTTAAACCAGTGCTCCCGATCAGCAGATAACTTGCCTCCAAGAAGTGATACAGAGGTCCAGGCTCTGTCTGCCATGTGACCACACAGTCTTTAAATTCTCATTCCAAAGTTGCCAGCTTACAGAACGGGTCTGGAGGATGCCTTGGGCAGGGCTTCCGTGGGCCAGTCTGGTGGTGGCATACAACCTTCATTCCACTGATAGAACTCCGGTTCACAAAGCTCATCACTGTGGGAGCCAGAGGATTGCAGCCTGGCCTGGTGGTCAGGAGGAAGAGGAGGTGGGTGGGTGAGCACCTAGTGCTCTTGCACACCTTTCTATCAGTCCTGAGCGGTCGTTGGTATTCCTTAGGTGGCTTTTACTGTAGTCAAAAGGAAAGGCATCAGGTTTCTGGCAAGGAGGGCGGGCACATGCGCATGCGTTCTTCCGGCTGCACACACGCGCGCATGCGTTCTTCTGTCTGTCTGAGCGGATAGGTGGAAGACAACACTTTATGACAACACTTTTTGAAATATCTTAAGTAGTTGGTGACTCATTTCCTTCGCTTTAGGTTTGGGCCCCTTGCATAAGCACATGGTCATCCTACCTCTGCTGCCTAGAACCTAACCACACCTATGCCCTCTGGTTCTTAGGGAGCCAGAGCGGAAGTCTTGAGCTCCTCCCCGGTGGCCAGCAAGCTCCCTTCCATGTTTTAGTCCCTAACATTCTTGCTTCGTCTTCTGAGTCAGCTACTCCACAGCTAGGACACTCTAGCCCCTTCAACACTGAAGGAATGAAAGCTCTTCTCTCTGGCTCACAGGAAAGTTGCGTATTGTTTCCATTCTCTTGTGTATTTCTGCCAGATCTTATGTCTTGTCCTTTGATTTTTCCCCCTCCATTTTAATGATCACCATCTTATTCATGCTATATCCAGTTTTTTGAAAGTGAGGGACATCTCAAAAAAATTTTTTTAAAGAACTGTCCCTAGGCTTCAGTAGCCCTCAATGGAAGTGGCTGCTCCCTCACAACCAGCCTTCCTCTCCAGCCAGGCCGGGTCGGAGGCCCCATGCAGGCCAGAAGCCTGAGGTGGTAGCATTGGCCAACCTGCTGAGCAAGAGGAAAAGGACCTGTTGGAGACCTTGCTCTTGCTGCACAGTGAGAAAAAGGTTTAAGGAAACTCTGAGAGAATGAACAGATTTTGAATTAAAAAGAAAGAAAGAAATAGCTCATCAGAAACTGCAGATCCTCTCACTTTTGAAGACTTCAGACATCAGGGATGGATGGTGGTTTGATCCTGAGGCCAGCCTGGGACATGCATCTGCCAGCTAGGGCACTCCAAAGTTTGTGAGCACATGCTGTTCGAAGGAGGTGCACAAAGTGTACAAAGAGTGTCAAAGACAAAAATAAGGCCACACACCACATTAGCGCCCTGGTGGTGGCAATATTCTCCGGGATGTCTGAGATTACTCTTCGTGTTTAATCCTGGACATTTGAAAAGTATTAGGCAGCAGCTGGAGCAGGGGGCAGTGCCTCGCCACCGACAGCACTGTTTTGAGATGTTGTCCTCTGACAGGCGTTACCAAGTGTCACCAGGAGAGATCGCAACCAAGAAGGGGAGATGCCCGCATGTAAAACTGAAGAGGATACATCTAGAAGAATCGAGGAAATGATATAATGCTGGAAAGATTCGGACTGCTAATAGAGGAAGGACAGAGAAAATACCATTTTCCTAATGAACCAAGTCACAGAATAAACAAGTCATTACATGATCTTAAGGCGTGATGCAAAGAGATTATCTACTGGATGCATTTGGACACTCCTTGAAGGATTTTCTGATTATGAATCTTTAGTAGGAATGATTCCTCCCCCCAAAGTTTAAGCTGATATGTTATTAAAGCCTTTGATAGCTTAGGAAAATTTTATTGCAGCAAATCCCGTTTTCTATAAATCACGTCATGTGTAAATGATTCCATTTATATGACATGCCCAGGACACATAAATCCGAAAAGACAGCAAATAGATTAGTGGCTGTCAGGGGAGAGAGGCCTGACTGCAATAGGTAAGGGTATTCTTTGCGAGTTGCTAAGAATATTTTAAAATTTGATAGTACTGGTGGTGGTATCATTCTGGAAGTACATTCTGGAAAAAAAATATAAACCAGCTCAGCTGAAAGTAATTTGCATATTCTTAATTCATAGATAATTTCTATAAATCCCCTCTCAATGTATCAGTAAAAAAATGCACAATCCTGAAAAAAAATTTAAATAAAAGGTAACTGAATACACTAATTTTCAAGAGGGACATCTTTGATGGAACCGGGGATTGAACTCAGGCCCTTGCACTTGCCAGGCAAGCACTTATTCTACTGAGCTATCCCCCTGGCAGGAGGAGGAGCATCTTTGCAAAACAAATAAACAAACAAAAAACACAATGACATCACCTACAAATGTGACGAGGAGAAAGCCAATGGAAAAAAAGTGAAAGAATAAAGCTGTTCCCTCCTTTTCTTCTTTGAAATACTTTCCTTTCTGTATTATTATAATTAACCAGTGTTGCTTCATATTTAAATGGCTGTTCACTGAGGAGGCCCGGTAAAATAGCTGGGTGAGAGCCAGGTTTGGGTACCAATGTGTCCCCAAGACTCTACTTCAGTGCCATTCAGTCGTCTCAGGTGTAACACAACAATCGCACTTGGATGCTGGAGTCTGCACTGACTGCTTTGGAGACTGAATAAATAAACTGAGTAAAGCATACTAGAAGGAGGCCAGTGCATGGTAGCTGCCTCCTGTGGAGAGTCCTGCAGCCTTCTTCCACGACCCAGCGAAACTGTGCAGTCGAGAACTGGGCTGCTTCTCTGCTGTCAGTGGTTCTGCAGCTTCACTACAGTAACCAGAGTCATGAACCTCTATCCAGAGCATCCAATGCAAACATGGGAACATTTACCCTGCATATGTGCTTTTCAAATTACTGGTCAGAAGATCCTCCTGTCTGTCTTTTGTATACAAACCCTGTGCTTGCTTGCTTGCTCTGCACAAAAAGAACAGAAGTTGAAGACATGGTGCCTGACCTTGAGGAACTTAAAAAGCACACACAGGGAGAGAGTATTGGAGAAAATTCCAAGCTTGGTTTCCAAGAGAACTTGAAGGTATAGGCAGAGCACAGGATGGTAAGGGTGGTAATAGGTGAAGAGGAAGACAAGATAAGATAAACCTTTCTAGATGCAAATGAGGCTCCTGCCAGATATGGAAGGTGATGGATGTGTTAGTGAAACCAAAAGGTATCTGTTACACAAATGACCAGTGCTACCTCTTCCAAGGCAGATCTGCCTGTACACTAAGAGACTTTAAAATGCCCAAGCCCTTAGACTCTGTAATTCCATTGCTGCCCATCGATGCCCTGGAAGGGATGCAGACTTCCAGAGACTTTACTGCTGATGGGATTCCACAGCAGCACAGCCACTTCAGGAACTGATTTGGCAAATTATTAATATTCCTCAAAACATCAAACTACTAGATACCCTATGACCTAGCAAGTCACCTCAAAGATGATGTACTAAAGAGAATTAAGGGCCAGCCAAATAGCTCAGTGGATTAAAGCACCTGCAAGCAGGCACAGGGGCCAGGGGCTCGATCCCTGG
>NDGN011443919.1:0-11346 GCA_002564285.1 Tympanoctomys barrerae
TCTTTCTTTGTGTGTGTGTGTGTGTGTGTGTGTGTGTGTGTGTGTGTGGTACTGGGGATCCAATTCAGGACTCTGTACTTGCCATGCAGCACTTTTGCCGCTGAGCTGTCTCCCCAGCTCTGAGTTGGGTTTTTCAAAGAGACAGAATCGGTGTGGGGGAGGGATTGATGCTGGGAATCGGCTCCAACAAGGTATCCCACGATATGCCATCGACGAGCTGGAGATGTAGGAGTGCAGATGTGTTTGGTCCGTGTCCAAAGTTCTGCAAATTGGTAGGCACTAGTAAGTCCTGGAGTCAGGAGGCCGGCTGACTGGGAGCTGCCTTGACTCAGGTCTAGAGAAAGGGAGAGGGCAGGCCTCCCACCTTGCCTTTTCAAAGGTCTCGGGCTGTTCAGGCCTTCAGTGAGTTAGAAGCTGCTGCCCGTGCGGGGGAGTAGAAGACCTTCCCTTGGTCCTCTGAGTTGGATGCTGATTCCTTCCAAAATCACCCTCAGAACGAGCCCAGAAATAATACTTTACCTAACTCAAACTGTCACATACAATTAAGCGCCCTCCCTCTCTCATGCATCCTGTTATATACTGCAGCTGGCTCTGAGGCAATATTTTTATCTCTGACTAGAAAGGAAGTCTCATTTTTAGAACATCTGAGAGATGTGGTTCTCCAGCCCTCTGAGCAGTAGGCCTCGGTGGCCAGGAGCCTGCTGGCAGCCTGCCTCAGTCGCCCCGGTGGGCCTCCCAGTGAATCTGTAAAATGAGTGCAAGTCTGAGGAGATGAGTCGCTCGCTCTCCCTACTCCACTTGCAGAGAACTTCACCTGGTGGGACAATCCTGTCACTAATGGCTTGGGTGTTTGGAACAGAAGTTGTTATTTATGGTCACTAGGCCAGAACAAGAGTGACTGCCACCGGGAGTCCCTTCAGGCGTTGACTGCATTTCCCTGTCCTGGAAGGGCGGTTCCGGGGTGGGTGCCTGCGCAGGCAAGCACAGCTGGGGTCTAGCGCCCAGAAGGTGCTCACGGCGGTCGACACAGCACCCTGACACGCTGCGCACGTGGCCCAGGAGCTGTTCTCTCCATTCTGCCAAAGAACCGCACAACGGTGGTTGGGCCACTTGCCTTGAGTGGTCCCTTCTGAAGGGCCAGAGCGGGGGGTAAAGCCGGAGACTCCTGAGCGCCAGATTCATACCAAATCAGGGGAGCATCCTCCCACTCGGATCAGTGAGTAGCATTTGCTGGGTGATGCGACCGCGTGTGTCAAGCCCCGTGCCAAAAGCAGCACGTGTTAGCTAATTAGTCCCTCAAGCCGCTCCATGGCACAAGTGTTCCTTGCGGTTCCGTGAGGGAGGAAGTTGAAGGCCACGCAGGTCACGCTGCTAATAGGTGCGTGAGCCAGAGTGTGAAAGGAAGCCTGACTCTAGTTCCACCGCTCAGGTCCACTTCCGACCTCTGCCACCGGCTTCGCCCCGGAGCCTCGCGTCTGCATCCAAATCCACAGGTGCCCTCCGGCGAGAAGGCGTGCGCCTGAGATCATGCCACAAAGGCGAGGAAGGAAGGAGCAGAGAAATAATGGGTGTCACTGGATGAAGGTATAGCCTGAGGGGACAGGAGGCATTGAAATGAACATAGGAGGGCGGGCCAAATAGCTCAGCAGATTGAAGCGCCTGCAGGCAGGCACAGGGGCCGGGTGTTCGATCCCCCGGGCACGCTGAGCTAGCGAAAGACACTGGCACACCTGTAATCCCAGCTCTTGTGAAGCAGTAAACATGAGAATCACTACAAGTCCAATCTAGTGAGACCCTGAACACCCTATAGACCCTACCCTAAAAACAAACAAACAAAAAAAAACAGAGAGTCAGCGGCTATAGCAGCAGAGGCAACGACCAAGCCCCTCTCCCTTCTCTCTCTTGCGTTCAGGCTAGCTGCCCCAGGCTGAGTGCAGCACTCACACCCATAATCCCAGCATTGGATCATGAATTAGTCACAACCTCTCGAAGTCCACGCCATGACTGTGTGAGGGACAATTAGACACAAACCATAACAACCTCAAGCATACCTAGTCCTAAAATAAGAAATATCACCCCTAAAAGCTAGCCCACAGCAGCTGGCAGCGGCTGTCCTTCCTGAGCACCTTAGAACTAGTCCTTTAACGGGAATGGCTAGCTACCCCCCACGGTTGGGTCCAATGGCCACCTCTAATGGAAATTGTACTGTATCATTTCTTAACATTTCAAGCTGAAATATGTACCAGTCCATGTGGCTACCGGCCAAATGACCCCTGTAAGACCGAAACGTCTTTCCTCAAATGAATTAGTATTCTCAGTTTCTACATCTCTAGAGTTTCTACATCTCCAGGATTTAAAATAGCAACTTAAATTTAAAACCTTGTCTTGCTAGTCTCTGTAACTGGAAATGTAAATATACTTCTATTGGCTAGCTGAAGTGGCAGGAAAGCTGATGGAGTTTTCTCTTTATTTATTTTGTGTGTTTCGTACAGGATCTCCCTACGCAGCTCAGACTTGTAGTGATCCCCCTGTCTCAGCCTCCCCAGTGCTGGGATTACAGGTGTGCACCACCACAACCAGTTTCGGTGGCTGGCTCCGTGGGCCCAGAGGTGGGCCGGCACAGCATATAGTATTGGGGATTGAACTGGGTCCTTGTGTTTGCCAGGCAGGCCCTTAGACCACTGAGCTACCCCCTGGCCCCAAGATTTCCCTTTAATACCAACAGTTGTACAGCATCTAGCTGTGCCAGGGCAAAGGCAGTTGTGTGTTGCTGGTCAAGCAGCAGGAATGGCGGTTCTGGGCTTAAGGAAGACAGCCTCCCGGCCCCGAGGACCTAGCCTGTGCCCTGTGGGAGAACTTCTTTCCCAGGATACTCATTCCAGCTGGAGTCACCGAGAAGGGCGTGGAAGAGTGGGCTCAATTCTAAAGAAAGAATGAATACCCTTCCTCATTCATTATTCCAAATCAGAAAACCAAGTTGAGAATGAAAGGCTTCTCTCTAATCCTCATTCCTATCTTGAACTGCTTGAGTCTCGGAGCCTGGTTCTAGGCCGTGGCATCCTGTACCTGCGGGGAGCCTAACGCTGGATTGGGTCAGTACCAATCTGTCTTCTGTAGTATGCCGCTACCTTTGGTAAAGAACAGCCCCAACCCTCAATTCTGATAGGGATGTAGAGGAGAATTTAAAACTACGGGGGAAAGAGTCATTTTGTTCCACCACAAACAAATCAGTGTGGTTTATATGCTGAGACTTCCCTGGAGAGACTTAGGTAATTAAGAATTGGAGGCCCTTGATTAGGATGAAAAAGACCGGGACGGTAGACGGTAGGCTGACAAGTTCCAGAAGGGCTCTCTGCTCAGGAAGGGCCGGGGCGCCGCTGCCTTGCCACCCCTACAGCGGCGTGGAAGCGCTTATTACCAAACGCTTTAATCATGCCCGGAGCTCCCCCGGAGCAGCTCGGTGTGTCCGCCGGGCTCAGGGCTCTTTCTCCTGGCGTGCTTTGGGATGCATTCGGGGAGTAAATGGCCCTCCTCTCCTCCAGCAGAGCTGAAGGAGGTCTGTCGGGTGCAGCACCTTCGCGGGCTTGTGGTGGACTTCACCCAGCCCAAGCAGAGGAGAAGGGCTTCCGCCCTGCACCCTGCCGGGCTTCCTCTCGCGTCCACTCTCCCCTCTGCAGCTGAACGGATTACATGTCATCCTCTCATTTAGGACAGTGATGGCACACCTGTTAGGACTCTCAATGATAGAAGCCCCCTGCGGCCCGCGTGCCAAGGCACCGCCACCAGTGGTTTAGGGTGACCTCCCCGGAGCTCCCTGCCTAAGCCTCTGCTAATCCTTGGAGAGAAAGCTCCAGCCGGGTACCTACATCATGGGCTCTAGCTTTCTTTCTAAATGTAACTGGGAGATCCCTAATTGTGTTGCAACTCCTTAAGAACCGAACACTAGCAAGGGCTCTCAGTTAAAAAGGAGTAAAGGTGAGAGGTACTTAAGAAACTTGCTGTTTGGAATTTAAGAGAATAAAGCTCTAAGAGAAAATAGTAGAGTTTGATTCAATACTAGACATTTTACTGGTGAAGGCTCCAAGTAGAGGACTATATCCGGGAAAATTAAATGCTTTTTAATTAGAAATCTAAAAGATTGGATTATATATATATATATATGAATGAGAGATTGTGGCAAAGAATTGATATCTGAAAAAAAAAAAAGAATTAAGATATCTGAAAGTGGAGCAGGAAACAGAAATAACGTGGATATTACAGGCCAGTGACAGCAAATGACCTAACACCTCCTTCGGTACACTAAAAATTAAACAGTAACCAGAAATTTGCAGGTCTTATGCAGCATCCACAAATTTTATCCTACTCTGAGATACTTTCTTTACCAAATTTCTGAAATGATCTAGAACTATTACTGACTATCCTAGCTTTTTTTCCCCATGCCACTGTTATTTCCTGAATTATTCTGCAAGATTTATTTTCTTGCCTTCAGGGAAAAATTTTACCTAAATGTTAACATGAGTGAGTTGAGCCTGGTATTTCTTAAACTTTCTTATCCTGTCTTTTACAAGTCCATACATTATTTTTATTCTATTACATGCATTAATATTTTTCATGCTATTTGCAATAATTTTCTGTAGAAAAGGAAGCTTAATATAGTGATGCTTCTATGAAATGAAAATCTCAAAGACATCGGTTTCTTGGATCTGTTGCTACAATTTTAAAATAGGAATGTTATACCCAGGAAAATGTGTGGTGTGGAGTAGGACATATTTTACCAGTGTGGGCATGTGCAAAATTTCCCAAAATATGTTTGTTTTCTCTTTCTTTTCCTTTAAAATTTTTTGACAGGAAAATATTGTGTATTTCACTTTTCTTCCTGTCTATTTTTCCTCATTGTCCTTTGTTGTGAGCTCCCCTAAACATTTAATTCGAGCATATTTTTCCTATTGGACTCCGCAGAGATGGCAACATTGAACAGGTTTGTTTAACCATGTGCTGACCAGAACACAGGAAGCAAGAAAATGCCGCCGGCAGAACTCAGGAAGAGATCTTTCAAAGCGTGATGAGCTGTGCCCCACTCGTGGAGGACACGAGAAATTGCATTTCTCTCCTTCCACAGGGATAGCGCTGATAGACACAGAACGTTAGGGGGCCGAGTGCTCCTAGAGGCTCAGTGCCGCCGTAGCAGTGACAGAGGGGAGAGACCCGGATGCCTGAGGCTGATGGAGCGGGACCAGGCCACGGCCCCCAGCCTCAAGCTGTTCCCACAGCATGGGCTACAAAACTCTACTGTAAAATGGAGCTGTGAGGACACTGCCCTGTTAGCGCTTGGGTATTCTGGTCATTAGATCCAAAGATAAGCTCAGCTGCTATTTTAAAAAAAACAGCAGGGTTGGCTCATCCCCCTCATGGCTGTTCACATTGATTTGCTTCCTAGATTGATTGCTTTTGGCATTTGCAACCCTCCGGAACAACAGGGGGAAAATCCTGTGGCTGGGCCAAATTCGCAAATGATGAATGAATGTGGAACACACATTTGGTGTCCTACCGACTGGCCCGAGGATGACGGTGCTTAGAAGGAGGAACAGCTGGATTTGAGTTTTTTAAATGAGGGCGGTGTCATTAATGGGGGGATTGGGGTTCTGGGAGTCTGCAAGGGAGATTAGGGTTTAGTGGAAAGGAGTGGGTGGCCCCCAGGTGATCCTGACGGCCCCCTGGTGTCAGAGGACTTCTATTCTACTGGAACACAGAGCCGCACCTTAGCTGGCCGCAGGGGCACTGTAATAAGGCGCAGCCCAAGACTTTTGTATTTATTGTGGGGATTTTGTACAACTGTATTGTCCAATAAATCTCATGCTATGTTTTTCATGGAGTTATCAGGGAGAAATTCCTCATAGACCTTAAAGAAAGGAAAAATTATGTTCTCCGGAGAATCGGCAGTGTTTCTCCTTCACAGAGACAGATGCTGTGACTAGCAGGACTCCCTCCTGCCTTAACCCCGCGTGTGTGCTGGTGGCTGCGCTTCTACTGACGGCAGCTTCCTTTCGTTTTCTTGCGCTTTTCTTTTTTCTCCTGTCATATACATTTGTTTTGCAGTAAGGCAGAGAGAAAACAGTACGTATTTTCTTTTAAGTGATGGTAAATTGTCATTTAAAAATTTGTCCAAGTGACAGGGTAATTATGAAAGGAAATAGCCTTGAGTTTTGAGGCACAGACTGAAATGTAGCTGGGAAGGAGATCACGAGACCCCGCTCTGCTTTAAAATGTCTCCACAACAGCAAAAGGAACAGAAAAAAGAAGGGAAGAATTTTGGAAATTGTGGCCTCTAGGTGGTTTGGTTTGGTTTACCATTTTCTGCTTAAATTCTCCACTGGAAAATGTTTTCTACTTGTGTCAAGTTCGTGGCACTGCAGAATCCAACCTTTTTGTTATCCTGACAATTTGTTCAGTTTTGATCAGAAAAGTTTGTTTCCTTTCTGTTGATAAACTCTCTTTTTAGATTGCTGTTATCTTTTTCTCTCCCTGCCCTCTCAGTTGAAGCTTCAAGTCATGAAATCCAGCAATGAAGTAGCAAAGCTGAACTTCCGGGCTGCTTACGGGGTGCCCAGCGACAGCAGGAGCCTCCCGGGGTACGGGGCGTGGTGTTTGGCTTTCCCCTGCTTTTTGCAGACGTCCCCCTCCAGATTTGCCTTTGCACTTTCCATTTCTTTTCCCCATCTGATCCAGACCCCACAATTTAAAGCCTAAGCACACATGTAGGGTACACAAGCTTGCAAAATGAATGCACATGTCGCGTACAACTCACATGTCTTTGATGTTATTGTGTTTGGTTAATTTCTCTAGTTGAGGTTCCACCAACCATTTGTTTGCCCCTCTGTGTGACTTAGGATTTTCAGATAAGGATTGGGATCTAAATAAGTGCTTGGAAGCACGTATCTTCATTAAAATATGAGTTTGCCCAGGGTGGTGCGGGCGCTGAGCTGCCTTCTAAGGGGCAGGGTCATGCTAAAACACTTACCAGATAGTTTCCATCAATCTTGTCAGGCAACCGATGAAAACACAGGAGGAGTGAAATGACATCTGCGCTCTTTCTGTCTCATGCTGATAAAATAGTTGACAAAACGCACCTTGCTTAAGCCACCAAGAGTACAGGGGACTCCGTCCCTTCAAACGCTTTCATGAGATGCTCTGGGATTATTTTTGTGCCCTGGATGCTTCTTTTTTTCTTAACACCTGCATAATTGAGAAGCATCCATAAAGATCATGTCTCGGCACTATAAAATGTTCTTACTATAACCTTAGCCACAGTGCCAACCGTGAGGCCCCAGAGCTTCAAATGTCCTCATGGTTTTCATTGTTATCTACTAACTTTTTACCTTCTAGTTCTGCATGTTTTGTTCTGGGTACAGTTTTGAAGAGGGGTCTGCAAGTACTCGTATGCACTACACTGTAACATTTCACTTTATAAAACAGTGCCAAGCACGTTGTTGATTAATAAGATTGAGAAATATCAGGTTGAACAGCAGAAATTGCCAAATACGGGTACACATACCTTAACATATAAAGACCTCTCACCAACACGCCAGCGTTATTCTGCTTATTTTCCATACTGTGACTTGACTTCCCAGTCAGAAGCCAGGCAGCTGCCATCAGCTGTGGATTTACGGGTGCCTGCTGGCTTCCTGTGCGTCCCCGGTGTTTGTGAATCGTGACAGGGAGCTGAGAGCCACGGGAGCCGAGGCTGGCACATCGTCGCGTGCCAGACGTGAGGCAGGGCTGTGTCCCCGTGTTCTTCAGCGGACTCTCTGGCGCCTACGTCACCTAGCTCTAGCTCCTCTTTCTGCGCTGCTGCGAGCTATGCAGAATGTCAGTGCTATTAAACGCTAAGGATTTACCTGTCTCAAATTTTGCAACTCCTGTCGTCTCAGGCCACGTTTCTAATAGTGGGGTAGATGCATGTGGACGGAAGACCAGAAGATGCTGGGTCCATTTTTACTTAGTGATAAATAATTTAAATCATTTTCTTCTCTAACAGGAAACATAAATATGTTATGGAGTAAACTGCAAAAGTCACATGACATTTCAAGATCAGTCTGTCATTTGAGAGGCATGCCTGCCTGTAGAGCCTTCCCAGCCCGAGCTGCTGCTACAGAGAGAGCAGGGGACAGCTTGAGGGTCCCAGCCAACCACACTGGGGATGACGGTGTAAAACTGGTGCATTATAGAGTGCCTGAGCCTCGGTGGAATGTGTGTGGTTTATGTGTATGACAAAGGTGATTAAAACTAATAGTTTTGCGCTCTTAGGATGCGCCTGCTCCACACAGGTGCACACGGATTCCAGGGGTCGGCACACAACGTCCTGCGGGCCACTTAGATCCGCCGCCCCAGAGAGGGACCCTGGAGCACGGCCTGGCCAGCCGCTGCCCAGCAGGTCTGCAGCTCTGTCCTGCAGGTGTCTGCCTGGAGTCGGCACGCGCCCTGCCCGCAGAGCCTCGCTGTTTCTGATGGAGCGTCTCCCAGAAGTGGCTTTCAGTCGCGGCGTCTGTGCCTTTGTTCTTATGACAAGCTTATAAGAAAGATTCTGTGAACTTCATTTTTCTGAAGACAACATGCAAAGCCCACAGAGCTTCTTTAACTCGGGAACAGAGAGCAAATGAATGGCAGCCAGATTTATTAGTCTGGTTTCCGAACCCATAGATCTGTCTTTTCACATTGAGATATAGTGTTTGTGTGTATTTTCTATGGTACATTATAATAATTGTATACATGGATATGATGTGTGGTAATCAAATCAGGGTGGTAAGAATTTTCAACTCTTCAACCATTAATTTTTTTTTTTTTTGGGTTAGGAATTTTGTAGTGTCTCTATCATTTTGGAATATGGTCTTAACCAGTAATAACCCTGTTGTGTTAAAGAAAAACCAGGATTAGTCTCCACTGCTCTGGGTGCTCCTTGTTGAACTTCCGGCCCCTCCTCTCTGCCGCCCGTCTTGGGGCCTTCAATTATTCTGAAAAATCAACTTCTTAGCTGCTGCACACAAGAGCAGATGGTATTTGTCTTTCTGTGTCTGGTGTATTTCACTTAATGACTTCTTTCTGCCCACATTGCTGCAAATGACAGGGCTCTGTTCCTTTTTATGGCCAAATAGTATTCCATTGTTAAGTAGACCACATCTTCTTCATCCAGCCCCTTTTTACTGAGGGGTATCTGGGTTAATGTCATATTTTAGCTACTGTGAAGAGTGCCACAGTAAATAAAGGGAACACAGTTGTCTTTATGGTGTAGTGATTTTATTTTATGTCCTTCTGTAGATGTCTCTTCAGTCTATTATTTCTTTTACTATCAGAAATTCTTATTTTGATAAAGTCCCTGTCTCAATTACTTTTCTCTCATTTCTGGGACAAAATACCCAACCCCAGAATCAAGGATGGAAAAGATTCATTTAGCTCACAGTTAGTGGAGGTTTCAGTCCATACTCGGCTGGCTCCAAGGCAGAGCTGCACATGGCAGAGCGCAGCAGTTCATGGTGGTGGAAACCAGCAAGGAGCAAAGGGAGGGGCAGCAGCTTCTGCAGCTAGCAAGGCTCCCTCCCTTCCTATATTGCATGCAGACTACCCACCCCAGGGCAGGCGCAGCACTCACACCCATAATCCCCACACTGGATCATGAATTAATCACAAATTCTAGGAGTCCACCCCAATGACTGACTGAGGCTTTGGGGGGACAATTGATACAAACCACAACAGTCCTGTTTACCTTTTTATCTTTGTTATCTGTGCCTTCAGTGTCCTACCTGGAAAAGTCATTGCCTACACCAGTGTCTCATAGTGTTTCCCTTATGTTTTTATGTAGTTTTTTTGTTGGATGTTGTTCAGGTTTTGTTTTGCAGTACTGGGCATTAAGCCCAGTGACTTCACAATGAGCTACAGCCCCAGCTCTTTTTGTTTTTTATTTTGATTCAGAGTCTTACTACATCACTAAGTTAGCCAGGCTGTACTCACACTTGGAGTCCTCCTGTCTCAGCGTCACATTGTGGTAGAATTACAGGCATGTGCTACCACTTCAGGACTTAGTTTTATGTTTAACATTTTTATCTTTGATCCATTTATCTTAAAGAGGCATGAGAAGTATTTATTAGCTGCCGATATAGGATGCACTCAAGGGGAGTAAGGGATGTTTGGCTCTATCCTGAATTAAATTTTCTGTATAGTGACAGAAGGTGATCTAGTTTCATCCTTCAGTCCTTACATATCTAGTTCTGCCAGCACCACTCCATTGAAGAGATTGCCTTTTCCTCCACTGTATGTTTAGAGGCCTTTGTCAAAACCAGTTGGGTATAATAATTACACTGACAGATTAATGGGGGGCACTCTGTTCTGTTCCTTTACTCCACTTTTCTCTTTTAATGCAGTAACTTACTGTTTTAGTTACAATAGTATATTCTGAATTCAGGTATTCTGGTACCTTCAACTAATTTTCTTTCTTCAGGATTGCTTTGGCTATTTCTTTCATGGTTCTATATGGATTTTAGGATTTTTTTCTATTTCTGTGATGAAAGCTGTTGATACTTTGATGGGAATTGTCTTGAAACTATAGATCAGTTTGGGTAGCAGGCTCATGTTAACAATATGGATCCTTCCCATTGAAGATGGATATCTTCCTGCTTTAGGAATGTATTATCCTCTATGATACCTTTTGTGAGTGTTGTATAATTTCCATTTTAGATAGCTTTTGTGTCCTTGACTAAATTTATTCCTAAATACTTTTATTTTTTGTAGGTATTGTGAATAGGATTGTTTGTTAATTTCCCTTTTAGCAATTTCATTGTTGGTATTTAAAATGCATTTTTTCTGCATATTTTTGTACTGTGGAACTTGAATTACTTTATATAAAAGTTTTTTACTGAAGTGTTTAGGGTTTTATAGGTACAAAATCATGTCATCCTGAAACACGTATCATTTAACCTCTTTCTTTCCAAGTAGGCTACCTTTTCTTTCTTTTTCTTGCCTAACTGCTCTGATAAAACTTCCACTACTGTATTAAGTAAGAGTAGTGAAGTGAATATCTTTACCTTGATCCCTATGAGATCTTGGATGAAATACTTTAGCTTTTCCCGTTGTGTATGATGTTCATTGTGAGTTTCTCACACAAGCCTCCGATTCTATGCCTAGTTCATTAATAATGGATCACAAAGGGCTGTGGAATCTTACCTCATCCCATTAATACCTCTATAGACAGGATCACATAGATGTTGTCCTCCTCCCCATTGATGTTTTTTCTCACAAAATTTTATTGAGAGACAAATAGCAATGAGGCAGTTTCAAATCAAATTGGTAGGACAGTTT
>NDGN011443924.1:0-16021 GCA_002564285.1 Tympanoctomys barrerae
AAAAAAAAAAAACAGAGGCTGGATTGATCCAGCAGGAACTGTCTTGAAATTCTTTTCCCTTAATATCTTTTTTAATCTGAACGCTCCTCTAGTAAGCCAATGGATTCAGGTGAAAAACATCTGAGAGCCAGCCCAGAACACAAGAATAAAATCTGTAATTTAGGCTTGTGAGAGCAAAATGAAAAGGTAGATAAAAGAAAGCAAGTAGATAGAACTTTTTTAAATGGGAAGGAGATTAAGAGATGTGGTAATGGGGGAGGAGAAAGGGATAAAAAAGGAGTTGCGATGTGTTATGTGCATGTACCAAACCCACATGCAAGGGAGATCATCATGTACTGCAAACAAATTCTAAACAAGATTAAAACTAAAAACAGAAAGTTAGCTTTCTGAGCAAGCACACGCATATGCATCGTACACACATGCACACGCACAATACACGTTTCATAAAGTCATAAAGTCAGGGGCCTGAAATTATTTCAATTGTTTGTTCACACAGGCCCAAATTGCTCAACTTTGGGTTTCATGTTGCCGCAATTGACATGTTAATTGTGTCAGGTTGTTTTTCCATCCTTTCAAACTGTTCTCATCTCTCTTTGAGCAGAGTGGATTTCTAAACATGGGTCCTCAAAGCAGGATGGTGGAGCCAGCACCAGCTGCCTGGGGGCACTGAGAGGAGGGAGAAGCACTGATATGCTGAGTATGCGTCTGAAAGACAGATATGACACAGGGACAATAGGTAGCGGTTGACTGAAGGAGCATTCCTGAAATATTGAAGACAAATATATCCTCCATTAAATAGAATCATATTTTTTGCATTGTAGAACAATTCCCTACCTAGGCTTGCCTTTTAAAAGTAACTTTGGGTTTAGGTCCCAGTTTATTTTTTCCACTTACTATGTAATATGAGACTTCGGGCAAGATCCTTAGACCCTCTCCCTGAGCTTCAGTTTTCTTTCTGCAATGTGAAGTTGGAAAAAAAATCCTACCTACCTGGGCATGGTGGCCAGTGCCTGCAACCCCAGCTACTCAGGAGGCTGGGGCAGGAAGATCACGAGTTCAAGGCCAGTCTGAACAATTTACCAAGGCCTCGTCTCAAATTCTTCAAAAGAGTCAAGGAGCTGGTGATATAGCTCAAGGCTAGAGCACTCCTGGTTTTGATCTGCGGTACTGCTGAAAAACCAGAGAAAATACAACCACTTTGAAGGAAAGAGTAGTTGAAAGGACTGAATAAGAGAGTATGGAAATTGACCAATGAGTACCTAGCACACTCAGAAGTTACTTGAATATTAAATTGTTTTATCATTTGAGGAATCTTTTTGAAATGCAAATAATAACACTACTTGTGTGTATGTGATTTTAAAATCTGATTCATGTAAAAATTATCAGAAGCAGGACATGCTCATCACCCCAGCCGTCCAAGAGCACATCCACTCCCGAGACCACGTACAGACTGTTTTTCCCCAAACAGCAGGTCCTTACTTTGCCACTGTGCCAACATGCTTACTTTATACTTCCTTTTCTTGTGATAGAAATCAGGGATTGAAGAATAATTTACCTGTCCTCCCACTTTTGGATAGCTTTTACAAAATCCATGAAAGGTTGAAGAAAATTATTCCTCCTTTAAAGCCCTCTGAGAGCACATTCACCATGATTTCCTGCAAGAGGCCCTGCGAGGCGCCTTTCATCACCGCTTCTAACGTACATTTTTTTTCCTGCTGGGGCATGAGCCTGTGAAAGCTCAAGAGGGACAAGTTTCCTTAAAACAAAGGGAGTGTTAAAATCTTCAGCTGCCAGCCTACCAGTGGACATGCAGTGAAGGATGCAAAAATATAAAAATAAAACTAGGAAATAAGCCCTGTGTCTCCAGTCAGTCTCTGCAGCCAAGGCTCAGTTTTTCTTTCAATCAAGAACCACAACTCAAGGTCCTTCTCTGTCTTTATTCCTCCTAGCTATGCACTCCTGAGCAAGTGAATTACCTGCTAGTAGTAAAAATACTGTAAATGTTTATGGAGTTCTTTCCAAGCTCTGTTCTAAAGCCCTAACATGTATTAACTCACTTAATCTTCAGAAAAAGTAGTAATAGTGCATACTTCATAGCACGGGGTAGCAGGTGTAAAGTGATGCATAATAAACATTTACTTTCTTCTCAGTTTTCCCTGCAGACTAAAATAGCTGCCTTCAACATAAAGATAAGCAGTCTCCTCATTTCCTCTGGTATTAGAAGGACTACGCGACTATGAGCGGCAGCAATGCATTCTTCAGATACTATCATTATTCTTAACTCTCATGTATTCAATAAATACTGTTCGAGGTTCTCCAGACCTAACATTAAATAATTAGACTAGAATTTCTGCCCCTTGTACAATTTCATAAGTAATCACAGAATGATTTCAGTTTGCAAATAGTACTAGGTGGGCAACATGACTTTTAAAATTGAAATAAGTCCCACAAGCCAGTAGATGGAGGATTGGTGCTAGGTTAGTCAGGCCTCTCTGGATGGGGGTCTGGGAGCTAAGTGCTGAGCAATTGCAAAGGCCAGTGTGAGTGGATCTGAGAAAGACACCTGCATTCCTGGTGCAGGTGTAGAGCTGGGTGTGAGCTGATATGACAATGGTACAGCAATGGAAGATGTTCAGTGTGGCTGGAACACAGGGACCCAAAGGCGAGGGCCAACGAAGGAAGTCTGACAATAAAGGGGAGTCAGGGAACCTAAGTCATGAATGACCTTTTTCCCAAAGACCTGCTGCAATGCATACAGTCCTGTTTAATTGCCTCAGGAGAAATAGGCACTTAATAAATATTTAGATTTACTGATTTGCTGCACACATTGTGCCTTGGATAAGTCTGTGGTTTAATAGGTATCTAATTGACTGTGGATCTGAGCAATTGTACCAGTAATCTTTCAGACATGTTTTCAATGTTTAATTTTTTAAATATTTTTTGTAGAATTGGGGATTGAACTCATAACTTGAGCATGCCAGGCAAGCAGTCTACCACTGAGCCACATACCTGGCTATAGCGCTCTTTTAAAGAGGACAGCAGTGCAGATTACATTCCAGGGAGCAGAACTCACAGGCAGGCTTCTCATCTGTTATGGTCTGATTGTTTCTATCTCTGCTTTATAGAAAGCAGAGAAATCCTTACCCAACTGTGATGGCCCTGGGCTGATTAGGTCATGAAGGTAAAGCCCTTATGAATGAGATTAGTGCCCTTTAAAAAGGACCCCAAAGAGCTTCTTTATCCTTTTAGGGCACATCAAGAAGGGAGCCCTCAGCAGATACTCAGTCTGCCAGTCCATGAACCTTGGATTTCCAGGCCTATGTAACTGTGAGAAAGTAAATTTGTATTGTTTGTGTGCTGTGCAGTCTATATACAGTAAAAAATTCTCTTACCCAGATGTAGAAACTCCTGCCAAGCACCAGATCCTGAGTCCGAGGTTAGTGCCAGGGCTAGCCCAGGTCAGTGCCTTCTGGGTCTGAGGCCAACCAAAGCATCCCCAGGGGCTTGTGGAAGGGGAATGAACCACAGCTCAAGGCCCTTCTCTGCTCCTATTCTTTCTAGCTATGCAAACCTAAGCAAGGGAATTACCTGCTAGTAATAAAAATACTGTAAATGTTTATGGAGTTCTTTCCAGGCTCTGTTCTAAAGCTCTTACATGTATTAACTCATTTATCTTCAGAAGGAATAATAAGGGTCCCTAGTACATGGGATAGTGGGTATAAAGCAATACATGATAAATATTTGCTTCCTTTTCATTTTTCCCTGACGACTAAAATAGCTGCCTTCAAAAGCGCTAGAAGAGATAAAGTTCTTGTTCAATAGTACATTCTTGACCAATATGATAGTATAATAGCTATAATGTTAATGATATTACACCGTTAACTCCAGGCTCTATTTTTTTTTGAAGGTCAGAGCTCTGCTGAATGACTTCAGAACCTACCTACTTGGTTTACATTTTGCTGCTCACTTGTCCTAGAGGCTAATTAAGTGCCTGGTCTATAATAGATGCTCAGTAAATATTTGTTCCTCTTTGCTGAGACCCATAGCTACCTTGAAAGCTAACTGTGTCACCTTAGAAAATATAATTAGAAATACAACTGAATACTCACTATAATGGAATCTAAATCCCTGTTTCAGGTGGCATTCTGCAGTGTGCACATTCATGCCTCAGAAGTTGACAGTGAGAGTGCGAGGAGGTCCCTGGAGCCTCTATTAGCCTTTCAGAACCAGCCCCAGATACAAGGCAGAAGCTGAGCTTCTAGCCAGCAGAAGAAAAGGTTAGGAGAGCAGGCCTAGGTAAGTGGACCTGAAAAAGTAAGACTAAGCCCGGCAATGAAGGAAGGAAGTGGAGATTGTTCATAAGCCATGATTTGTCAAGCAATATGTATCAGTGTGTGAACTTTAATTCTTCCCTGGCCAGTACTGTATACCACAGAGCATAGGAACTGAGAGGACCCTGAAATACCTCCTGTCCTATTATTCTACTTGTGCCTGTAAAAGGCCCTTTTGACTCTAATGGTCCTATTTCCAAAGATCTCTGTGAAAGCCAGGATTTGACTTTAGAGAGGTGATCTATCCATGCATTAGTACCTTCCAGGGAGGAAGGCATATTGTCACAGGTAAACCAGGACTTATCTTCGAAAACCAAGAGTAGAGTTTGGAGATAGGATACAGATCTAAATTATGTTAGTTCTCAAACAGAGTCTTCGAAAAAAAAAAATACAATCTTAGATTTAAAAAACAAAGAAGAATGGGCTCCTTGGGGAGCTTTCCTGCGTCATGGGAACGCTACGTTATAGTAGGCTAAAAGCCATGTGGGTGACATATGTATACAGCTAAGACCTCTGCATGTCGGCATAGCAATGTATGTAAATTTGACCTTCAAGAACCTTAAGAAATAAAATATTTAAAAATTTTTAATTTGAAAAGTGAGAACCTTGAGAAAAATAATAATGGGGTCAGAAGTATCCATAATATAGAAATAGCAGGACTTGATGGGGACATGAACGCTCATCATACCAGTCTATTTATTTGTGTGCATAGTTTTCCATAACAAAAAGCTAACAATAAACTTTGTCAGGAACAGAAGAAGACAGCACTAGGGACCAGGAAAGGGTTATGTAGATGAGGGCCACACAAGCAAAGGCACCATAGGGACCAGACTGAAATGTCTCCTATATGTGTCTTGTCAAGAGTAACCCTGTGTGGTCTTATGAATGGAATCTTTCTCTTTGAATTTTCCAACTATACAAGCAAGATAATACTGTTATGTACTTGTATAGACCACTATCTTAATAGTTCCACACATTACAAAAGGAGGAGAATTAGAAGGTAAAAACTTTGTTTAAATATATCCCAGGCCAGTCCTGCTCCTACCCAGTGAAAAACTTCAGAGGAAAGAGACCCACAAACCCAAACTAAAATTGCTTAAGAAACTTCACATGAAGATTGTTGAATTCCCAGAAATGACTCTCATCAAACAAAAAATTTTGGGAGCAGGGGTAGGTTAGTGAATAGCCTTCATGTGTAGATAGATTTCTCCACCAGGGGATGGAGTTGTCAGAACAGGGCCTGAAAACTCATGGAAATTAGCAGTAATGAGACATAAACAGTCAAACCTCAAAATAACATCTCTGGCCTTTAGAATCAACACAGCTCTCCTGTCAGCCTGCACCTGGCCCATCCGGCTGGATCTGGGAGCCAGTGGGGTTTTAGGCCCCTTTTAACAGCTGCCAAGAGCACATTACTCATGGCTGGGATGTTGGCCTTTTATGTTGCCACAAGTGGCCCAGCCGTTGTTTGGGCCTGATGGAGTCCATTGACAGTTTTTTTTTCTCAGGGCTGGGGTTTTGCTCTCTCATTTTTCCAGAAGCTCCTATTTGTCCAAATGATACCCATGTATGCTGAGCAAGCCCCCCAGACTCCTGTGTTGGCCCGCAGCCACTGATTGCCTGGCCGCATCCTCTGGTCCCCGGCTAGGCAAGCCAAATGCTCAAGTTAGACCAGCAGAGGGCTACAACCTCATCCTGGGAAACAGTGATCTGCTTGTCAGGGCCTGGATTCCCAACATAATGGAACAGCTGAGAGACACCAGTTGAACACAAAATTACCCAAGTAGGCCAATCTGTGAAACTACAAAAAGAAAAAAGGAAAAAAAAAAAACCTAATTGTAATGCCTGTGTTTGAAGCATGTCCTGGAAATGGGAGGGTGATTTGGTTGGTTGATTGAATGGCTTGTTGATTGATGGATGGATTGATTGATTGAGTGAATGAATGAATGAATGTATCAACTTTTTACATTCCCATATGTAGCTAATAAGGTTCTTTCTGAGTTTCTAAGTTGCAGATCACCCTGGTGTGATTGGCTTTGGGGTTAAATTCTAATGTGTTCATTAGTATCTGATGATAATGAACTGATCATCTTCTACTATAATTATTTTGTTGCCTTCCATTTTTCTTTCTAGAATTTAAGTTCTTTGAGGGCAGGGGTGCTACCTGTCTTACTCACTGCTATATTTTCAGGATTTAGCCCAGATATAATCCCCAAATAAAGCCTTCCTGAGTGAGTGACTATATTGACTCGTTAATCTTCAGGTTGCTGCAAGCCTGTGAGGGCTGCTAGCTGAGGGGCAGAATCATTTCCAGCTGCTTCTCCCTTTCTCCTCCCCACCTCAAAGGCTGGACAGCCTCTCTGCAGTCAAGTGTGCCTGGTGACACCATCCCAGCCAACAGGCATGGGAGGAGTCAGGTAGTGTACTGCTGGAAGGATTTTTGTTTTCCTAATTAAAAAAAAAATTCAGGCCAAAGATGAAAGCTCTCTTGTTTTCCTTTCTCCTGTTGCTATGAATGTAGACTGTAAAGTTGATCTTGTGACAGGCATCTCACAGCCAATACTGGCAAACACGAGGAAAACGTACCTAGAGTGTAGAGTAGAAACATAAAGGTGCCTCTGACTCTTGGGCTTCACTGAATCATTGAATCATCCCTGAACCAATTGCCTCTAGGAAAGCAAATTCACATGCCTGCATGTACATTTCTGTATGTATGTTTCTATGCCCAGCTTAACCTTCTTCTTAAGTAAGACAATACAGATATCTGTAATGTTTTTGTTGTTTTGTTCTGTTTTTTGAGACAGGGTCTCATTATATAGTTAGGCTGACCTGAACTCACCATGTAGTCTATGTTGGCCTCAAACTTGCAGCAATTCTCCTGCCTCAGCTTCCCAAGTGCTGGGATCACAGGTGTGCGCCATCACACCTGACTAAAATATCTGTACTGTTTGAGTCACACTCAGTTGTGACTGTGTTCTATGTTCTATTATCTCATTCAAATACTTCATGATATCTTTTTGTGCATGCACATTAAATAGGACAGAGTTCTATGTTTTATTTGACGTTACTTCCAAGTACCTAACTCAGGATGTGGTACTAAGCAAGAGCTTAATAATTATTGAATGACTGAACAAGAGAATCAGGAAATGAATAAAAGAGGATTCAGATGTTTACTTATTGAATTTTTATATGCAAGGCACAGCTTGTTTCTGAGTGAGGGCAATTTTAGCATTTATTATTTAGTTGAATATTTTAGAACTATTGTATTTATAAAGCATCAGTTACCAACTACCATAATTCTTGGATTTTGCTCTTTGATTTACATAAATTGTGTTTTATCAAAGTGCATGCTGTTTGCTCATTTTTTTTAATACACACATATTCATTCTTGAAGTTTGAGGAAGAATAACAGTTCCTCTATTGTGTTTATTAGCAGAATACTTTCTATGAAATATGGAAACTATTTTTCTTCTTTGAAATTAGCTGGAATTGGTTCCGCTGAGGATTGTCAAACTCTGGCTGTTTGCTGACATCATTTCATTTAGACCACTAGGATATATACTGTTCATGGGGCTTCAAACTGTTTGATGTTTGGAACTTTAAATTAAAAAAAAATGTGGAGCTTGATCAAATGGAAAGCATTTAAATACATCTACTGTATAATATAATGAAGCAAAATTTATACTCGCTTACCGTCAATGACCCATGTGAAAAGAAGATTTGAAATAACAAAAAGAATAGCAATAATGCAAATATTATGTTAATAAGTCTAGAAGTTGAGCTTGTGGGAATTGTTTTTTAAGGTTCTTTGCCTTTTATGCTGTTCTTCATCAAGGCTCAAGTGAAACAAGCAGTAAATTTTCCATCAACAGGTGGCAACACTTGCATCGTAGGCTTTGACTGTATTTCAGAGCAAATGTGCTGATAGCTGGTAAAGATGAATAAGATATATTTTTAAAGTAACCAAATCCAAAAATAATAACCTCATGAAAATATAGAAGAGGACAGTGGCTAAAGAAATGATAAAAAACAAGCAAATAAACCTAAAACCTAACACTGTTTGAAAAAAAAAAAAAAAAGGCCTGAGAAACCCTACAGCTTGTTCCTAAGCACAGATGAATGGATTCTCCCTGAGCGGGAGCAACCTGGAGGCTCATAGTAGGAAGGTAAGCAGTAATGAATCTTGATGTCTATGAGCAAGATGGAATATTCTATTATCATTAAAAAATGCTGAGGCCTAGAATACCAGCCAAGTCACAGAAATATGTGTACAGACAAAGTAAAAAAAGCAGAACATAAAACTGTGTGCAAAAGGATTACAGCTTTTCAAAAACGTGTGTGTGTACATATGACAAAGTTGTGTGTGTGTGTGTGTGTGTGTTTGTGCGTGCACATGCATGCATATGGGTGTGTGAGTGTGTATGTGTGTATGGTGAATGATGGGAGAGTCTGGAAATATGTCAGTTGTTTCATGTTGAGCCTGCCAGTTCTTTTTCTTTCTTTCCCTCCCCCTTTGGTAGTTGTTTAGATTCATGATATAAGAAAAAAAAAGAAAGAAATGCCCTAGAATGAAAACCATCCCTGGCAACCTGAGAGAGTTGTCAGGCCTTCTTAAGGGGACTTGAGGAGGCCCAGGGTGTCTATGTCAAAAAGCAGAGAAGTCTAAAGACAGGGGTTGTATTTTGCCCCTGAACATCTTGTAGCGATCCTTCTCCTTTATGGCAGGCCTCTCCCCCTGCTCTTGTTTCTCCAAAGTGCAGCAGGGAGACCCTTGTCTGTTTAACAAGTTTGTGAACAAAGGCTGATTGCTTCCCTTGTCAATAAACAAAGAGTATCTGCTTCTGTTTCCCTGCTAAATTGAGTTTCTGCTTACTCCAACTGGTTATATAAAGGCTTTATGTATACAGGAAAAAGAAATGACAAGGTTGTGTAAGCAGGCAACCCTGGGTAGAGCGTGAAGGCAGAACAGTTTACTTGGTGGGGGGAAGCTTTCTCCTCCTTTGTGCACACTTCTCCCTCATTGAGACCCAGATGACTCAGGAAGCCATTGCTTTCATCTTGCATCAACCTATGAAAGGACCAATGGACTGTTTTTCAGGATTCTTTAAATTGAAAAACAAAAGTGAGGAAGGGCATGGTCCAAGGAGTGAATCACTATAGACCAAAGTTTGGGCACAGTGGTAAAGAATGACGTTCACTCATACCACATAGACAATAATTTTTGTGAAAAGCCAGAAGTAAGGAACAAAGAGTTCTATTTGTTGGCTCAAAGTCAAACAATTGAAAAAGGGGGAGAGTCAGGACTAGAATGTAAGTTTCCAGGAAGTGGTAGGTGCAATGAGAGGTTGTGAGAGTTCAGAAGGAGGTGGAGGAACCCAGCTTTCTCTTCTCATCTAAGAGTGAACTCTGGGCACTGTTCCCATAAAATGCCTCAGGTTGATCATTGGTGTGTGACACAGTATGGAACCAATTAGAAAGAAGAGAACAAAAACCTCTGATTTTAACATGATGGGGGACAAAAGAGGAGAACGGGAGAGAAATTACTCACACCAACTATTCAAATCTTGGTACCTTCTGGTAAGATATGTTACATTGAAAATGGTATTGTCAAAGTCCCAGTCTTCTCTGGGATCATTACGAGAAGGTCCAACTGACTGTATAGAGGCCATGCTAGGGGTCCATTCGCTCTCTAATGTCACTGGTGCATCAAGCTCTGATAGTCACCCATCTCTATGTTCCTGTCTGTCATAGCTTTCCTCATGTTCCCTAAAACAACCGTTTGATCCTTCTTTTGGCTAAGGAACCCTAAATTTTCTGCCAAGCTTAATGATAATGAATATTTACATTTCAGTTAGAAGCTATAAAATGACATCCAGCGAAATCTAATGAGAGTTAGATGGGTATCTTGAGAGTTCATTAGATCTCTCAAGATAATGAAGCAGATTGGCAGAAGTGGAGAGAAACTGTTTTGGGCACCAGCTTACCATTTACCCATTTATCTGACGTAGCTAAGTTTTAAGCTAATAGTTGTAGAAAACCTGTGCACTATATAATAAAACAAAAAAGCAGCCCTGTAGCCTTCCTTGTCAAGGGTATAAATTCATTCAAATGTCTCTAATTTTGAAGATTTCTTTCAGTCCCTCGTTCCATCTGAAATTTGTATTTTTGTTGGCCCCAGTACCACTTTTTGATTACCCTTGCTGCTTGCTGAAAATGCAGTTGCTAAAGCACTCTGTTTAATCTTTGAATCAGCTCAGGAAGATGAAATTACCATCCCTTGAAAAACTGCAGTTTAGTTTCAAGGAACTTGCTGCAGCTGCAACAATAAGATGGAAATGTGACAAGTTTGGAGGAGGCAAGGATTAAAGGTATGGGATTCAGAGAGCCTTGCTTGCCCCAGTGAGTAGAACAAGCACATAAATCACAGGCTAACCTTGACCTTGCTCAGCTTCTATTAAAGTATGTAGTATCCTAGCCTTCCCTAATCAGGAGTTGTCATCTTGAGCATCGGAATAGAAAATGCAGATGCCAAAGAGGGGCCAGAGGATGAAGAGGAAGTGAATAATTGTGGTGACAGTGACTACTATTTTGATAGGAACCAGAAAGTCTGCAATATTTCAAGAATCATGTATAAGAGCAAGAGCTGTTGGAAATGTGCCTTGCAGCCTCAGAATGTGCCTGACCGTAGAATGTTGATAAGCCTTGGGGAGAGAACAGCTGGAGCTCTGCGGGCTGCTCACGCTTCCTTTCTTGGTATTTGTTCCTAGGTCACATTTGCAGCTGCTTTTATCTGCTCTTTAGAAGTTATTGTATTTGGGGAGTCATTCATTGTAATATAACAACCCCACTTGCTCACTTGGAAATCTAATTTATTAGCCAGCTAAAGAACTAGTTGTTTATTAGTGCATACATAAGAAATCTGGAACTTTCTACTCTACCTTAGATGCCATTTATAGACTCAAGTTTATCACGTCCCATATTTGTCTGGGCTTAAAACATTGAATGTAATGTATTCCAATAATATAGATGAGATTTTAAAATAAAAACTGAAACTCTGAAAAGATGATCAATAAAGAAAGGAATATATACAAGTAGAGCTGTAAGAACAAGGCTGTAGAAAAATAAGACGTAGCCTGATTTTTTTTGTTTTTGTTTTGTTTTTTGTTTTGTTTTGTTTTGTTTTTTCAGAACTGGGAATTGAACTCAGGCCCTTGCACTTGCCAGGGAAATGCTTATTGCATTGAGCCATATCCCTGGTCCCCTGATTTTGTTAAAGTGGCCAACATGTTGAGATTTGGGGCAACAAAGAAGGAAGTTAGGGTAGGTCAGAGGAAAAATCATGAGAAAACTCACCCTAGAATATCTCAGGAGAGGTGTTTTAGGACACAGGGGGATTAGGTGTGGTTCAGAACCAGCTGGTCCTAACCTGTAGTAGGGAAGGTCAGATGCCCGAAGGTTACAAACAACAGTGGTGGGCGGTATGTGTGTGTGTGTGTGTGTGTGTGTGTGTGTGTGTGTACTGGTCAGAACCACAGGAGTCATGGGACCAGAATCCAGACCAGGGTGTATAAGGGCCACAGCCAAGCAAAATGAATAATGTACCCTAGCAATATACAGAGGCAGGCATTTTAGGCTGGGAAATGAAGAAAATATGGAAGTGAAATTATAAGATGTGCAGATGGCCCCAAACCTGAGAGAAGGAGGGTGACAATGCTTCCCATTAGGACCGAAGCTCATGCTCAAGCATGATGGCAATCCAGTTTCATTCCAGATTGTACTGGAGGCTAGGGCTGAGGTTGTCTCTTTCCTGTCCTGGTCAGAACTGAATCACAACAGAAGATACAATATTTGTCTCATATGCACTGAATGTATGCTAGTTGTCTGCCCAACAGTCCTTCATTTGGGAATGACTCTTCTGTGATTCAGTGTGGTTTGGGTATTGCCCTCCCAGCGCACAGGTGCAAGTTTGTGACTCAGATCTGGACAATCCAAGTACTCACTCTCCTTCCCACAGTGACAGGCAATTCACACAAACTGAGCCAACACATATATTGAAGTTCTCCTACTGTGAACACTTATTGTTTACCAATAACTGCTCTAAATGCTTAAGATGTATTATTTCACTTAATATTATAATTTGATAAGGTATTCATATTATCATCTTCTTTATACATAGAGGAACTAAACAAAGACATAGTAACTTGTCTAAGATCATCCAACTAGGTGGTAGAGACAATATGTAGGCATCTTATCCCACAGCCTGCAATACTCATCACAAGGAAAAACACACTTGCAGGCTCTACAATTATAAGGCTGTAGGGATAACATATACTGGAAATATGAGTGTCCATCCTACCAAGCCATCCACTGGGAGTTGTCTCCAGTAAAGGAGAATGAGGCTGTGCTGGGAAGATAACTCAGTGGTCTAAGTGCCTACCTGGCAAGCACAAGGACCCAGGTTTGATCCCCAGTACCACATTCCACACAAACCTGGAAACAGCATAGTGGCACATGCCTGTAATCCTAGTGCTGGAGAGGCTGAAACAGGAGGATCACCACGAATCCAAGCTGTATAGTGAGACCCCGAACCAAATAAATAAATAAATAAATAAATGTTTTTTAAAAGGGGGAGAATGAGGCTGCGTGTTATAAAGAGGAGGGAAAAAGACCTCCTGGTGTGTTTTGAATTCCTAGGTGTGCTTGAAGTAATTAGATCTTGGACTTTCAGTCACAGGGACCAGTATACTCCCTTTGTTCCTTAAACTTGCTAGTGTTGGGTCATTACCTGTTAAACAAAAAAGTCCTGACTAATGAACACTTATCTTTAGGGTATTTTGGGGGAAGATACAAGTAGAAGAAATGCGGCCCGATCTGTCAGCACAAGTTGGCATCCTATGACACGCTGCAGTTGTCCATGGCTCCAGCTTGTCCTTACATTACCACTATGCCCAGCATTAGCAACAGCCTGTAAACATACTGCCTCCACAGACACAGTCTACTGGCTCCTAGAGAGAAGCCTAAAGTTAAAGCAGTACAAGGTTATCACCTCACCAGAAGAAAATGTTTGATCTGCCTTATCAATGCCTGAGTTTATAGCATACTGCAAATAGCCTGCAGAATGCTTGTTGAGCATTGAGAAGCCACACCTGTGAAACTGTGAAAAGCAAGATCATTGCAATGCTTTTCTTTCGAATACAGCTACTTGGCTCCTCTGAAAGGTTGGGAGGTTGGCTGGTTAATCTCTCTGGAATAGCTAGATACACTTGCTCCACCTTTAAGTGTCCTTTCTAGGTCTATAGATTGCAGATCAGAGGGCTTTGCCTTGGGCCTAATTGAAGTGATGTCCATAGAGCAATCTCTGCCATGTGGGAAATGTTCACTAACTGAGCACCATTATGCTCTTCTTGGCTTTCCGAAGACTCCACAATACTAGTACTACTTTTCTAATTAAAATAGAATAATAATGTGCTGATTTCCCCAAAAGGGAGAGAGCACAAATGCTTTACTTAAAAATAGTTTGCCATGAAATTGTATGTAAGGACTAGAAGGCAATTTCTAAAGCTAGTGATAGATTCTGTGGTGAAATGCATGAGAAAGTTTTAACACTAGGATGGATCTCATGAAAAAAATGTCTCCAGAGCCTGAGAGATGGCTCCTAGAATAAGCCCTTCCCTGGCAAGCGCAAGGGCCTGAGTTCAATCCCCAATTCGGGGAAAAAAGAAAAGTCTCCAGTCAAAATTCTCACAGCTACTTGGAAAGCTGAGGCAGAAGGATCATTTGAGTCTTTAAATTCAAGACTAGCCTGGGCAACATGGTAGGAACCCTATTTCCAAAAAGAAAAGAAAAAAATCAAAAGTTGAGACACTGAAACAAGTAAATGCCTGGGGTCAACACAGCTGACAAGTAATAGTGTTGTAATTAAAATATCATGTTGGTACAATTAAATTGTGACAGCCTCTTAGTCCGCGTTGACAATGAGAATAATTAAACCCCCTAGATTGTTAGTGTTATAATTTAAGTCTAAAATCTGAGTTAATTATAATTTCCTCTATCATCAAATGAACTGGCTTGAAAAGTAGAAAGTGCTGGATCAGCAAGATCCTTTTGAACTTTGCAGCTAGAAGGAGCAATTGAAAACAAAATAGGAGTGAGGAGGGCTGGAATAAACACATGCTTCTGCTGCAGAATTCCTCAAAGCCTGGCATGTGCTAATGTACACTTCGATTCTTTGAGAGGGGATCCAGAACACCATCTTTCTCACTTCTTTGGCAATGGAATCTTTTTCCTCAGCAACATTATGAAAATCTTGAGGCATTCTGAACAGTGTCTAGGAAGCAATGAAGATCTCTAGAGTCCCTGCCAATGTCCCATTGCTTACCACTAACAGAGCTCTAGAGTAACAAGCGCTCCCCCTCCCATCCCCCCCCCTTCTGGACCCTCCAGGCTGCTGTGCTCTGCTGTGCCTAAGCCTAAGAGGGAGAGCTGCAGCTGCCCCTCAGCCCCCCAAGCCCCTTCCCTGCACCGCAGCTCCCAATTCCCCTGCATATAATTATAAAGTATGTGTTCAGTTATTTACTTTTCCTGTTTCATGCTCAGTGTGTTACTGAATAATACAGTTCACAAGTAAACCCAGCTTTTCTGCTGCAAGGTCTGAATTAAAAAGATTACAACCCTCTATCATTCCAGTTTAAACAGAAACCACTACTTATGTAGCTTTAAAAAAAAAATGGAAACAATGATTCTCTGTCCTTTCAGAAATGCAAGCAGAATTGCAGAATTAAGACATTTACATGGGTTTTGTTGTTTCTGACGGCCCTAAATTGCCTCATTTAGAAAGGTAGAAAATAAAATGCCTGTGTTTCTTGAATTTCCAGGAACTGAGCGTGGCAGCTGGTTACTGTTGTTTTCTAGAATTTGAAACAAGAAAAATTACAACCGAAGTGGTGTCAATTTGCTCTATTTATGTTGGGAATTAACTTTAAAGCTTAATTGTCAGAGACAATGACCTCTATACTCATGAAAATCCCCAGAGAATTAGAAACACAGGCTACTTGAGTGGAATGCAAATGTCATTCTGGGGTGACTTGCCCTGCACAGAGCCTGAAGGAAAACTATAAGCCTAAAAAGGTGCAGCTGACCCTACAAACTTCTGTGCTTCATTTCTCAACACTGAGATCAAGTTCCTAACCCACTGCTTCTGTCTGACCCAGATTTGTGCCACTGAGCTTCTCCCCAAATTGCCTGTGATGTGCCTTGCCTCCAGGAGGCAAGATAGCCTTGAAGTAAGTTTAGCTAGGGTCCAACTACTGGCCCTATTTAGCTTCCAAAGGCCCCTGTGGATGGATGAGGGGCCAGGGGATGGATTGAAGACGTTCTGCTTGTTTAAGAAGGCCCCTGGGCAGGGTTTTGTCTGGAAACTTCCCCTTAATCTGGCAGAATTTGGAACAAATGTTTGGCTGAGAGCATATACTATCAAATTAATAGAACAATTGTAGGATAGAGAACAATAAGTCAGAAAACAAAAATGCAAGCATACAGCTCATAAAGTTACTTTATAGAAGCAGTACAATGCTGCAAAAGTACACATTGTACTCTGTGGAACAGTTACCCTATTCCTTCCCTGCCAGCCCTATCTTGCACATATTTAAGAAAGAGAGAGAGAGAGAGAGAGAGAGAGAGAGAGAGAGAGA
>NDGN011443928.1:0-13540 GCA_002564285.1 Tympanoctomys barrerae
TTTAGCCAGCACAGTATTTGAGAAGCTAAAGATAGTTAGATTAATTAAAATTGGATCTTGCGTAATAGTGCATTTGTCAGGGACCCACTTTACACTGCAAATGCGAAGCAAGTGACTGACGACTGTGATTCACTGATCCTATTTCATACTATCATGATGTAGAAAATTAATCCTACAAGGCCAAAGCATTGTAATAATCTGATGACCAAACACTGCAAAGATAGACTATCGTTCACCAACCACTGCATGGTTTCAATCCGTGTCCAGTGTGCTCTAGCATATTCCTCCAATGTGAAGAAAACACATACTCAAGTACTAAGGAGGGAAAATGAGAGCCTCTCTGCTCATCATCCTTCTCAATGCGCACGTGGAGAACAGGAGTTTCCTTATTCCTTAACTCTTTTCTCTATAGCTGTAGTAGCAAACTGCTCATAGCATGAGGCCCAGAAACTGCTCCACAGAAATGAAGTGGAAAGTGGGCATACTCACGAGTAATTGATCCTTCACACTCAAAGTGTCATAACAATTTTCTTTATCTGTTTCAAAACAAAGGCATTAAAAATATCTTGGCTTGTAGACAAATTCCAACGGAGCACCTCTGTCTCAGTCACTTTTCTTAGTTCTGAGACAAAAAAAAAAAAAAAAAGAAAAAGAAAAACCACTAACCAAAGTTAAAGGCACAAGGGCTTATTTTGGCTCATGGTTTGTGGCAGTTTGAGGCCATGGCTTTCCCGGGCTCTGAGGCAAGGTGGAGCATTGAGGAGGAGGAAGAGTCCACAACAGACAGAAGACACTAAAGCAGCAAGAAATCCTATCAGTTCTTCCTTACCCTGCTATATTTTATCTGGATGGGACTAATTTAGGCTCAGGATGGGCATCAAAGCAGTGGCTAGGCTAATTTACTAACCATACAACTTTATTAACACACACTCTCCATCCAGCCACCTCAGCAAAAGCTCCACTTATGACTGCATGAGGCTACAGAGGGCCATCTAAACAGAAACCGTGATAACCTCTTAAATTATGCAGCCCAATTTTAATTAGAAATGCCTAAATATATCAATCCTATCCCAGAAGAGCAGACAACCAAAAGAACCAGCTAACAGATATGAATTATAATCTTACTCTCTGAGCTCAGCTACCAAGCCCGGAAGAGGAGTTTGGCATTAAAGAAGACAATATAAGATTTATTGGAGAAGAGGAAGATGTAAATGTTCTTGTTAGCCCATCAGAAAATACTTGGATGGAGGTTATGTCTTGTTCAACTAATATTTTTGTGCTTCTATTTGTTTGCCAGTAAGCAGCAGACAATAATAGCATGTACTTCATAAAGTTTAAATAAAAAATATGAATCTATACATTTTAAGCAAATAGAAATATATGTATCATAGATTAATAAGTGCTTAGTAAACTCAAATGTTATGGGATGGTCAGATAGCTCAACCAAATAAAGTACCTGCTTAAGCAAGCACAGGACCTGGGTTCCATTCCCAGCGTGCTGTGCCCGCCCCCCAACCCCCCGGGAGGCACGCTGGCGATTGAGACTAGGCATGGTGGTGCATGCTTCTAATCCTAGCTCTTGGCAGGCTGAAATCAGGATTGTCACTTCAAATCTGATCTATGTAGACCCTGTACTAAATACATAAAAATTTCAAGTTTTATTTGTATCATATTTTAATTGCCCAGACAATTTACTAACAAGAATTTAGTAACAGTGTGCTAATATTTTCTCAGACAAATTCTGTCCCAAGATACAGAAATGCACCTAATTATTTTATAATAGCAAGATATATACACTAAGAATTCTTTTTTTTTAATTTTAGGCAAGGGTTTACAGGGTGTTCAGGGGCTCACTACTAGATCAGATTCGTACTGATGTGCCTGTTTAAAGCCTCCCAAGAGCTGGGATTACAGGCACGCGCCACGACGCCCAGTCTCAGTTGTCATCTCAGCGTGGCCCGGGAGCAGGTCTGGCAAGGCAGGTCCAGGGAGAATTCTTAAATATATTCATTGTTTATTTAACAAAAATATAGATAATTTCAATTAGAGAATCTTTTTTTTTTATGCTTAATACAGGGTCTCACTATGCAGCTTGGGCTCGTAGGGATCTTCCTGCCTCAGCCTCTCCATCTCTTGGGATTACAGGTGTATGCCACCATGCTGGGATTCGGTGGTCTGTTCAGTGTTCTTGGTGATTGGGGCCAGTGCAGCATGTAGTTCAGATCAAACCCTGATCATTGTGCTTACCTAAGCAGGTGCTTAGTCTGCTGAGCTATCTCCCTTGCCCCTCAATTAGAGAATCTTATGTAAACTATATATCATTCTTTTCTTTCTTGCAACACCCAGCTGAACCGAATCAGTGTGGTTCTGGGTGGGGAAGGCCCGCCTGAAGATCGTCACCAACAGCATGAAAGGAGAACCGAGGGGAAGACAATGTGGTGTTGATTCTTCTGGAGAATCTTGATGGGCTGGTGTCCCCGATGTGAACCCCATTGTTGTCATCGGAGAAACTTGGCTCCTTGCAATTGCTGAGGACGGTTGTGGTTCTCAGGGGCGCTCTAGTCCTTACCTAGAGTTATCACTTCCTGACTCCTGGCTCCGGTGCAGATCTCTCAGCCTGCTGGCACAAATCCTTCACTTCACTGGCACAGATTTTCAAGTTTTCACCACAGGCTTTTGGGACATAACAATGCAGATCTTTGATACAACCTAGCCTGAGACATTGTGGACTCTGGGTCTCTAGCTGGATTCATAGAAGACATTGTTGTGGGCTCCGTGTCTTCAGCTGGGGTTGTGAAGGATATTTCTTTGGGATAGAGGCCTTCAGCTGCATTCTTTGGTTCTGTAATCCATGCATAGGTCTCTTATAGTCTTCTGCATTTGACTTTTTGAGTGAATATAATAAAATAATCTTTATGTGTTCTGTATTAAAAATCCTGATTACAACACCTACACATTTAAAAGAAGATCCAGTTTTTTATTCATGCCTTCTAGCTTTTGCCTTTCTAACTTAATGAAATTTGTCTGTTTGGGTTTTGGATTTATTTTGAACCAATTTGTCTGTTTGTTTTGTTGCTCCAATTATTTATTTATTTAGCCACTTCTCTCTTGGAATAGGTTTGTCTGTTTTGTGCCTATCATTATAGCTTAGAAAACTGCAAGTTGTTTTGAGTTTACAAGCTTGCTGCTAACGGGGAGAATTTTGTCTCAGGGTGAATTGTGCCCCAAGTCCCGTTAATCTGTGTGATGTGAGCCTGGGCTCTTGGATATGCTGGATGAGCTAAGATTTTGGAGAACCATACGGTAGAAGGAATAAGATTTGCATCTCAGAAAGAAATTAGTTTGGGGGACTTAGAAGTGGAACATTATGACCTGAATGTGTATGCTATCTTCAAAATTCATGAAGAAAATAATCCCCAAATGCAACAATATTACATGGTAAGATTTTTGACAGAGGATTAAGGATTAATTTTAATGATAGGTCTGTCCTCAAAAGTGAATTAGAGTCTTTATAATGGATCCCTTCACATGCCTCTCTAGAGTGACAACACAGCTTTTGTCTCTCTCCCACAGGATTATGTGGTGGGCAGCATTTTGTAATAAGAAAGAACATTCCCCCAGACATTGAATCTGTCAGAAACATGAACACAGACTTCTTAGTCTCCAAGACTGTAAAATAAAAACTTTTCTAGCATTCACGAGTTACTCAGTTTGTGGTATTTGGTTACAGCAACATAAATTCTGACAGTGAACACAATGAGGAAATAAAACAAGAACTTGTTGCATCTGATCCATTTTAAACCTTCGCACATTCACATACTTTTATTTAGAAAGATCCAAAAGTAGATGCAAAGTGAATGATCAGAATAAACTTCCCTAATTTAATATAACAAGAAAACCAATATATTGCTCCAAATTTACTGGAACAAATTAAATATAAACAAACCAGCCTCACTCTAACTCATCTCTTTTGTTATGCAAATAGCCCGTGAAAATGCATCTGTGGGACAGGGAAAGTAGAAGTTGTGCATGATATTGACATCTATGTGCAAATATCCAACCAGATATTTTTTACCAATACTGCTATTTCATTAGCTTGCAAATACTAAAGAAAAACAATCTACCCTTGAGTTACATCTATAACGGTATTAGGTAGCATGCTACCTGAAAAGGGATGGGCTATCCCTGAAAATGTCTATTAAGGATGGGCAGTGCTTTACATCTTTTGGATTGGAAACTTCATCAGTATATGCATTTTCTCAGTGCTAGAGTTCTAATAGCACCACTTGTAGATTCAATTGTGACGTGTATATCAATGTGTTCCACACAGCATTATTCTGAACAGGAAACAAATTTTTAAATTAATGAAGCATTGTTTTTATTTATATTTACTGAATTTTCTATGGAACAATGCATTTCATCATCGTAATGTAGGAAGATAGAGTATCAAATGGTGTTCTTTAAAAGTAAATCACACCGTGTTCCATTTCCTTTCCTCATTGCTGAGACAAAAAATCCAACACCCAGAGTTAAAGCAAGCAGGGTTTATTTGGCACACACTTTATAGCTGGCTGCCTCCAAGGCAGGGTGTCTTGGCAGAGGAGCATGGCAGAGGAGAAGAGCGTTTGCAGCAGGTAGATGGGAGCAAGCACCAAGTGGCAAATAGCAAGTGGGGGCCCTTCCTACCCTTTATAAATTATGCAGTGAGAGGGCCAGCCAGAGAGCTCAGCAGTTTAACATACCTGCTTAGGCAGAGACAGAGACCTAGGGTTTGATCCCTGGCACACTGAGAGGAGATTGAGACTGGGCATGGTGGCCTGCCTGCAATCCCAGTGCTCGGGAGGCTGAAAACAGGAGGATCACTGGGAGTCCTGTCTATGTTGTGAAACACTGTAGACTCTGTACTAAATAGAAATAAATAAATAAATAAATAAATAAATAGTATGCAGTGTAGCACAGCTTTTGTCACAGCATAGCACCATGAATCAATCCCAGCACCACATCCTTGATCCCAGCAGCACAGACCTTACACCTGGCAACCTCCTAAAAGCCCCACTGATCACCGTGTGAGTCTTGGAGGAGAGAGGGAAGTACAGACCACAACATACCACAAACTAGCATGTCACAATGTTGGGAACACGAGTTTGAAAAGACAAAATAGTCTCTGATTTTGATCAGTGATATTAGTTAACTTTTCTGATGGCTGATCTAAAATATCTGACACTATGAGTTTAAAGGAGGAGCTGCTTTGTCTGTCTCAGGATATCAGAGATTTCAGTCACTGTTTATCTGGGTTGAAGGCAGAAACATCTTGGTGAAAAGATACTTGAGAAGAAATCTGTTCAATTCATGGCATTAGGGGAGTCGAGGTCAAAGAGGAGCAATGCCAAGCATTATACCCTCGAATAGCCTGGCCACATCACCTGGCCCCTTCCAAAGGGACTCCAGCTCCAACAGTACATTCTACTTTGAAAAACAGTGGATTATTTCACTGATGACTTTAGTGTCTTCATGAATCGACTACCTGCTCAGGAATCGTGTAAGGAAATCGAATTCACAATTCAGATGAACTGACAACTCAGTATAAAGTATTAATTTTTTTTTTCTCCAAATTCTTAAAAGGCTTGAATTTCCCTATCACTTCCCTCCAGATTCCAGGAGATCTACTATTTTGTTCTCTCTACCCAAGTTTTTATTTTCCAGGTATCTGGATTCTGAGTCTCAGGCTGAACTGAGCTGCTGATCACCACTCAGCCATTTATGGAATTCATAGATGGCACAGTTTAAACTGAGGGATACATTTGCCATGGCATGTAACATGGTTGTTATGAACTCAGAGCTTATTTGATCAACTGGTGTTATGGGTTCAACATGGTGATCACCACCTGAGATCATTTGTCATTATGCCTCTAGACATCTCCCCTTACTTGTCCCATTATAGCAGCTAGTTTGTTCTGAGTATTGGTTTCCTTCCTTTTTCAGCTTGACTAAACCTTAGCTAGGAGGCTTCACCCAGACTCAAAGCCTCAGCCCTCTTTTTCTTACAGCAATATTTGGAAACTTTGATATTAATTGTGCTCTGCTTCACCAAGATAAATACCTTTATAAAAATGTTTTTGCTCAGGATGTTTTTTTTTTTTTTAACAGGGTCTCACGATGCAGCTCAGACTCGTAGTGATCCTCCTGTTTTCTGCCTCCCTAGTGCTGGGATTACAATCATGCACCACCATGCCTGGACTCCATCGCTGGCTCAGCGTGCCCAGGGGTGGGGCCGGCCGCGGCATGGTTACCTAAGTGAGCACTTAGTTCACTGAGCTATCTCACTGTCTCTCTTTTTGCTTATTTTGTTACTCTGGAATATCTTTCTCAAAGACCGGGTAGTAATCTCCACAACAAAAGTATCAAGGAAGTAAATCCTCATGTCTTCCACTCTCCATGAATGGATAGGAGGCAATTTGCAGTGTAATAGTTGGTATTTTGCAATGAGTGAAAACATAATTTAGTTACAGAGCAAAGCTCCTGCAGACTTGGACACAGCACGATGTTTGACACGCCCTTTGGGTCATCATCCTCACTAGTAATTTTTAGTACATGTCTAGTAGTTCCTCCCAGCACTAAAACCTCCCAGCCCTTTGGTTTGGTATAGCGGAGTTCAGACTGAGTTGCACTGCATTTTTGCATAGCAATGGACTTAGACAAACCTTTCTTTCCCTTTTATAATTTTCATCTGTGTTTATATCACAGATGGAGGTGAGGTACTAAATCTAATAAGCGGAAAGAAGTGGACCTTCTGCTTGGGAATACTCATTGCTCAGCGCAGCCCCGGATGTCATCACCCGTGCGTGCTTCAGCGTTGGGAGCATCAAGCACAGACAGTGAGCTCAGTGAGTGGAGTTTGAGTGGAGTTCTGTAACTTACGGGCACTCCTCATGCCAGAAACTCCTTCCACGTCGTAGGATGATAGCGATCCCCACAAACCTGAGAATAAAGGGATTAAGACAGATTCAGTGGGACACAAAGAATAACTGAGCATTTGCCAACATGCCAAACAGTTATAAAAACATTCTTAGATTAGTTTTAAAGATAACAATCTGTTTGGGATTTTTTGTAGAAGATACATTAATGTGTAATTTATTGTAATGACACATAGTGCTTACTTTTTCCTCTCAAAACAGACTTAAAAATAACTTTTAAGGTTATTTTACACAAAAAAAGATGGTTTAGAAATAAAGTATTGCTCTGCTTTAATATTATGCTTTCCTGAGTACATTATTTGTTATTGTTTTAGAGATAACTAATTTATGAAAAGTGTCTTAATGATTTTCAGAGAAAGTGAACCGAGAAGAATGTGTGTGTGTGTGTGTGTGTGTGTGTGTGTGTGTAAAATTTTCAGCAAGAAGTAATGATGAAATTTTAAATCCTAACTCAGCGAAGAAATGGAATTAATCATTCTTTAGGAAATCCCAATCTTTTTTCTAGTGTTCAACTAATAGGGTGAACCCAATAGGTTATAAAGAATATTTGCTCTCCTCAAAGTTAGTGATTTAAAAGTTAATCACATATAAAAGATACCTTCATATAATATCTACAATGTTATTTGACCATCCAACTGGGCACAGTAACCTATTTTAGGTAACTCGTAAAATTAAGCATAATATCACATAAAGGTCAGATGGAATATAATGGAAATTATATTTCTTCCTCATATGAATCCTAGAATATAAATTGGATTATACCATCAATGAGAACTCTAAAATTAATTAGCATTTGATGTAATTACAATTGAATCTTTATACATTTCATGAAATAGTTACTATGATTATAATCAATGTGGAGAAATTAATTTGGACCTTAGAGTTTTTATGTCAGTGGCTTACCATAATTCATGTTCTAGATGTAGAGCATCTCTTTTCAGCCTGTGTTGTTCTATATCAAGTGAGTAATCCAATAATAAAAATAGAATGGAAATTTTAATATATTTTATTTTCCACACTGAAGCCAAACATTTATAAATTATAATTAATATTAAATAATTTAATACGATTTTTATATTTTGTCTTTAACATCCCAGTTACAAATAAAAATTTAAAAAGTTAGATGTCAGGGCTGACCAGATAGATCAGCAGACTAAAGCACCTGCTTCGGCAGAGCACAGCAGCCAGGGTTCCATTCCAAGTGTGCTGTGCTGGCCCGCCTCTGGGGCATGCTGAGATGGCCATTGAGACTGGGCATGGTGGGGGGGCGCCTGTAATCCCAGCACGTGGGAGGCTGAAAACAGGAGAATCACCATGAGTCTGATCTATGTAGTGAGACTCTGTACACCCTGTACAGAGTCCTAAATTCATAAAAGTTAGATGTCTTATTACTCATTACTCATCTTATTACTCATTACTCTTATTACTCATCTCTTAATACTCATTATACTTTCTTTCTCCCTACTATGTTTTATGTGCTTGCTAGGAAACTTAATACTAAAATAGTGGCTTGCATTATATTTTATGGAAAAACCCTATGTTTAACCTTTAACCTTCCCAAGGGAAATTGTTTTCTTACAAGGCTGTCTCACTTACAAGCTGTGATTCATTACTTGCAAACAATTAGTATGAAGTTCTTTATTACTTCATTATCACAGGATGTAGGACAAGTCTTTTTTTCGCACTACAGAATGGGGTAGAGATGTAAAATTTTATCTTTTTTGTGTTCTAGATGTTAACAGATATTAAGACATCATTCATTTTGTTTTATTTCTTAAACCTACTTCATGATACAAGGAAACATTCAGGATACGTTCATCCAACATTCTTCATTAATTTTGGTTCTAACTTTCATCATCTTCTTGTCTGTGAGTTGTGAGCTATTACGGGATACTCTATCTGTTCTGGTAAATATTGTGTTTATGGTTTGATGGTTATTTTAAAGGAAAAATAATTTTGAACCAATTACAGATTCAGAAGCTTTATTTTTATCAACACAATTCTTTTTTCTTTTTTGTATGTTAAGGAAGGGCATACAGGACGTTCAGGGTCTCACTACTAGATCAGACTCATAGGATTTCATCTCTTTACAGTCTCCCAAATGCTGGGATTACAGGTGTGCATAACCACGCCCAGTCCCAGTTGCAGTCTCAGTGCACCCTGGGGACAGGGCTGGCATGGCAGGATCGAACCCCCAGTCCCTGTGCCTGCTTGCAGGCGCTTTAATCTGCTGAACTATTTGGCTGGCCCAATCAACACAATTCTTAAATCTGAATTTCAGTTATTTTAAATTCTAAATTTTCAAAGTTAATGTGACCACCAGAGACTAATGAATATGTTAATCCCTTTAACTTGGCTACTAACATTCTGAAACAAAAGTGTGAAGAATTGCACAATTGTTAACAGCATAGTGAATCTCTAGTAATTAGTTGATGGTAGACTGGTTTTTATTGAGCTTTAAACCAATAAGACCATCAGCAAAATAAACAGTAAGATTTCGCTAGACATAACTCCAAGCTATTTATTCATTTGACTCAAATAACTGTCATTAGGAGTGCTAAGTGATTTAGTTTTACACAGTGAAGCACAGATTTAGCTTTGTAATTCTTGTTAAACTACATTTCATTTGTGTTTTCAATGAATAATACTTAATTTTTTCAGTCCTTCTGAAATGTAACCTGCTTACTTGTTGTTTTACTAACTGAATTTAATTCTTTTGTCTTGGTCACTCTATTGTCACCGATACACAACTCCAGTACCAATGACATTAAGAGGTATTCCGTCTCACATTCCAGGCCATGATCAACTCTCTCAGGAGAAGAAACATCGAGGCAGAGGACTGTGATGGGCAGAAGGGCTGCTCTCCACCTGAGAGTTAGGAAGCAGAGAGCAAAGGGAGAAACCAGAAGGCTTCTGGCCATACCCTCAGCGGGCTCCCTCCCAGGACGAGGGTCCAGCTCCCCACCGCAGGTCAGCCACAGTGCCCTTATGGCCCGGCCTTTTCTAGAAGCCTCACCTACGAGGCGAGAACTAGATCTATTATTTAATCCCTTTACGAATGTCAAACATCTTTGGGAATAAGTCAATTTTAAACTACGCAGGCACGCCATCATTAAAATCTTAACTGTTTCACATACATTCAGTGTATACTTCAAGCAAGTTCCCCTGCAACAGGGGCAGAAATATATGACATTGAAACAAAATCAGGCCTATTTTTGTAAGTAATGAGTTATCAGAGCAAGGTCACACCACTTTTTTAAAGCAGAATATCTCTGGTTACTTCAGTACTGTGTTTCAGTGTTGTCATCATATGACCACTGAAGTGTGCAGCTTTGATAGATCGAATAGTTTAGACTTAAGAAGAGTTTTAAAACGATAGAAACAAGGTCACTCTCACCTTGCCCTTTTCCCCAGAATCAGGTTGTCATTCTTATGCGAAAGTTTCTGAATTGCTTTCTGATGCTACCCTGGAGCAGGTCATATAGTGATGGGAAAAAATAGCTCCCAACCTGTTAGCTGTCAGATGTCCTGAGTCCACGTCTCACAACATCAAGAAATGAACGCACAAACCAAAGGAGGCAATTAGGAGAGTTTTACTGGAAATAAGAAGAATAGCTCCTGAATTTTCAGGACAGGTCCCGAGAGGGTGACCTTTGAAGCCCTTTGGCAGGGATATTTTTACATGGACTAATCTAAGATAGACATAATGTGAATAGTAATGCAGTTAACCTAGAAGATAACAAATACAGTCACTTAGCTTATACTCATTCACTAGGGAAGCCAGGCACGTAGTAAGGGCATCTAGGAGCATCATTCATCATTAACTTTGGTTTATCCCTTCTAATCATAGAAAGAAAAAAAAAAGTAAGCTTGCAGGCTTAGTGACTGCATCTCCACCTAGAGGCATAGCTGGCTTCAGATTAACCTCTGGCACTATATGGTGTGTCTCATCTTTTGCACTGACTTCTGCCTGGACACAGTCCCTCTCTGACTGCTATTTATTTCTGTCCAACCTAACTGTTTATAATAATAATCACATACTCATATAGGTGGAGCTTTCACTATGCCTGAGAAAAAGAGCATGCTTGCCTTTGCCCAAAGGTCACAGAGAAGTACCTAAGCAAGCTAGCTCTATTGACTTGTCTCCAGTTTATGGCCATTTGAGCAGAACTCTTTTGGGCCCAGGCTTATTTTGCCACAGTATGGTCTTCATTAGTCTTCCTGTAAAAGCCTTCAAGTGTGGTTACTACTTAGAATCTTCCCTTCCTTATGAGTGCTTCTGTGTTATCTAAAACAAACTTTGAAAATACGTAGGACTTTTTTTTGAGAATTTACTGTCATGAAACTTGGATAGATGAAAGGACAATGTAGTTCTTCTTTTGAAGGTTTCAGGGAAGGGTTGAATATTCTTCGAGACATCCATGGACTGTAGAGTTACAGCATTTCTACCTGGCCATTATTTGAACTAAAGACAAAAACAACCAAAATATAATAACTTTTACCAAAGAAAGAAATTTGTGTACTTACACAAGGCTATTCTTTACTTATCCTTTATTCCTCTAATTATTTCTAATAATTTTAGTAAAGAAGGCAGCAAGGAGTGTCTTAGTAGTCTTTATACATTCACTTGTGTAGCTCAACATGAAATCTGATGTGTAGTGGGTATTTGCATTTTGTAAGTTAGGTGGGTTTTTGCACATGTATGCACACATTCTTTTTATTATTGGAGAAGTATAGTATTTCATTTTAGTTTTGTTTATTAATCTAATAATTATATATTTGGAAAATCATATTGGGCACAAAGAATGGATTATTTTCTAATTTAAGCTCTGTGGATTAGCTGTAACAGCCAGGTGCTATAATTTTTCATTAACTAAAATATTTCTTGAACAGATCATATAGTTTCTGACCTTCAGTGAATATATAATGCATAGTTTATGGCCACTAGACTCACATTCTAAAACACTAATGAGGCCAATATATGACATTTGAAAATTCTATGATTGTTTATTAAGTAAATACAGTGCTCTTGGTACTACTACCATGCTGAAAGTTTTATATATGTGACCTTATTTAATCTGCATCAGCATGAACTGAACCTCAAGTGGAGAAATGTTACAAAGATCAGAACGCAGTGAGCCTATATTTAACTCAAAATTGTCTGACATCTTATCTTTAGCACTTACCCAGTGTGCATATTGTTTCTGATTCACAGCTATTTTAGAGTATCTGGCAAGACCACTAGGAAATTTTAACAAACTGAGCTATTAAGATAATTGTCTAAATGGTTTGAATCAATCAATCAACTCTCAGTTATTCAAAGGTTGCTTATTTGGCTCTTTATTTTTTTCTCTTTTCTCTCTGGCTTTCTGCCTTTGGCCGTTTCATTGCTCTTTAGCACTTTCATTAGAGATTTGGCATTGAAAGAGAAAAAAAAATGAAAGCTAAATGAGGCTATTTAATTTCCCTAAAGGCTTAGCAATCTCTGAATATTCCTTCAGGGTGGTAGAGTATAATATGGGTTATCTCACCTCCTTATACAGGAGGTCATGTACTTCTCAACATTATACTTATCGGAACAGAACATAGATGTAGATTATTACAAATGAAATTACTTGAAAGTTAGAATCTGTCAATTCAGAAGTTTACAAGTTTCAGTAATGTACTAGTGTTGTTGATTTTATAATTAATGTAATTTCTATATTTCTTCCATTATTATATGTTATATTCACTTTTCTTGTACTGAGAAACACTTATATATGACGAAAGTCATCCTTTTCAATTGACTTGTTTTAAGTGATTTTTAATACCTACACCTTGTGGTGTAATTACCAACACAAATCAATTTGTAACAATCTTATCCCACCAATAAGACCTGATTTACTTTTATAAGACTTCAGTGCCCTTGGGGGAGGGTTCAAGAAAATTTCTGAAGCTAAAATAAGAAAATTTACCTACCTAAAAATACATTTGCAGCTTACTCCCAAAATGGAAGGCAACTTCTCAAGTTGCATTTGTAGAGGTAGGGGAAGAGTTTATTAGACTAAAATGTAAGCATACACTCACCTGTGGAGAGTGGATACTCAGAGAGATAACTCATGCTAAGATCTGTAACAGAATACATGTTTTTGGCAGTGGAAATGTGTGGAATTTTTCAACTGATATTCTCAATCTGGAATTGGTGAGGAGATATGATTTACCTACACAAAGATATTCAAATATATGATATGTTATATTTGCAGAGCAATGTCTATTTTACAAATAAAAAAGTAGTATAGTCAAAAGTGAAAGAAGATATTTGCAAAATGAAAGGAAAACAAAAACTCCAAAGAATTAAATACAAAGGGAACGTGTGGACTGATTTTCAAGGGTCTTAGCTATCAGAAGAAAAGAAAAGGATATTGAAACTGGATTTGTGTCCCAAATCTGATATTTTTTTATTCGTAATTTTCCTTTTTTTTGGTTTCTTGAAAGCAAGTGATAATATCCAACCATATATCCAATCTTTTTAAAATTAATTTTATTGAGAAACAGTAATGAGACAGTTTCAAAACCAATTAATAGGA